>JAVTVY010025105.1:0-112190 GCA_036873755.1 Hanleya hanleyi | reverse complement strand
TGCTATATTTTCGATGGCATTTTTCAAAATTTCTAAACAAAAAACAAGAATAAGTAGCACAGATATTTAGAAGGAGATTTAGACACAACACAGATAACATGATGATGAAGTGAATGGCATGATGATGAAGTTTCTTGACCCTTCCAGGGCTGCAAGGGGGGGGGGGATAACTCTGTGACTTTATAGTTTATCATATTGGGGTCATTTTGAGCTTATTGGCAATCACGAGTACCAGAAAAGTGATGTTTTCATCATTTTCTTCAAAATTCTTGCTTTTCTACTGGGAGAAGTGGGTAAAAGCTATTTTATTTTACATAAGATTAGGGCTGTTCCAGAGAAAAGTACATGGGAAGAAGAAGGCATTTTTTTGCCCCTACCTCACCCAGGTAATTAATTATAATTTTCACCCCCACCACCCATATTACTGAGTATAATATGTAATATAATATGATATGTAACCAACAATCCATCGGGCAACCACTCCTGTAATTATGTAACTCTTTCACCCCACGACCCATATGTAAATATATAAAGTGCCTTCTGTCCCCCCCCCCCTATGTACTTTTTTCTGGAACAGCCCTTATTATTTACTAATTTATCAAACAGTTTTTGCGAAGAAAACCCATAAATAAAAAATTAAAAAAATCATCCCAAAAGTGTCTTTTTTTGAAATGACGTTCCTGTCATGTGATGATGGCGGTCATCTTGTAATTTTTTTTTTTTTTAATGGCATTTTCCAGTAGATCTTGACCCAAGTGTATAGTGTAGTACGTTTAGGGGAGGCTGAAATGGCCCCTCCCCAGACCTGGACAGGTCCCAAATTGCCCAAGCCAGAAAGGGTTAACGTGTCATTCACTTGTGAATACTGTTGCCATGAAATTAAGTAATTTGACTATTTTTACCCCTCGATTGGTATTGTTGTCGGCGGCTTCATCTGTTGGTAAGTTCATATTCGATGTGGACACGATGTCTGTGAAAGGACCCTAGCGAGGCTCTCCAAATTCCTACAACAGTACAGCTGGCGATGGGCCAGAAGCCTATTGAAGATGACTGACCTTGACCTATTTTTTTTATGTTAAATTACACACTATAAATCTATACAGTACTTTTAGCATGACATTTCTTCAGGGATTAAAGCTGGCATTTTACATTTGTACCCGTGTTGCACCTGGTTATTGACCAGATCTTCATTCAAGTTGACTGATCTTGACCTATTTTCTCAAGATCATATAATACGTGGAACTGTCAATCCTATGCTATTAGAACATCTATTTGAAGTATTAGAGCTGACTTTTTCAAATCACACTGCAGATTCACATGCACATTGACCAGATTTTAGTTTCAACAGGACTGACATATTTTCCAAGGTCACAAATATATCGTTATTCTCTTAGCACAATCAAAAGCTTTACAGCTAGCTTTTGTATATTTACACCACAGATGCAATTATGGTTAATGATCCCAACAGAAGAAAAAGTCTCACATTTCTGGTTTGGTTGATGCTTACTTGAATCCCACCAAGAATGATTAGTTTCTGTCAGGTACTTCAAAAAATATATTTTAAACCAGCTCCTCCACTTAAGCTGACGATTTCTGCCAACATAATCACCATTGTAAAAGTATACCATATCTGGTACAGACAAGTTGTCATTATCTGCATTTAATTTGAAATCAGCCTACTGTTAACTGCACACAAATGCTCTTCAAAATCATCCCATTAACCTGTGTTTTCTATTGTAGAGATGAGTTAACATCCCAGGACATGTATAAAATGGGACTCAAAGTTACAGGTGCTACAGGGGAGGCCAAATTAAAGGTGAGATCCTTTATAACCCAGATATTTGTTAAATTTATTTATCAGGAATATTACTTTTTTTTACCGTGAAACACACCAATTGGTTATGTAGTTCCATACCTCATTAAATAATGTTTGCCCTTTACTTTAGCAAATTCTAAACCTCTTGATGATACACTTTGTTATTTTAGCGAAATAAAAAGCAAACTTGATTTACTGGACTATCCCACATGATGTCTCCCTGTCACATAATTGAAAGGGGACTATGTTGATTTACTGGACTATCCCACATGATGTCTCCCTGTCACATAAGTGAGAGGGGACTATGTTGATTTACTGGACTATCCCACATGATGTCTCCCTGTCACATAAGTAAGCGGGGACTATGTTGATTTACTGGACTATCCCACATGATGTCTCCCTGTCACATAAGTGAGAGGGGACTGTGTTGATTTACTGGACTATCCCACATGATGTCTCCCTGTCACATAAGTGAGAGGGGACTATGTTGATTTACTGGACTATCCCACATGATGTCTACCTGTCACATAAGTGAGAGGGGACTATGTTGATTTACTGGACTATCCCACATGATGTCTCCCTGTCACATAAGTGAGAGGGGACTATGTTGATTTACTGGACTATCCCACATGATGTCTCTTCAGTACAGCGCTGTCTTATATTACATAGTTCTCTAAGACTTAGTTCACTTAGTACTGACTGTGACCCATTTTCATAAAGGTCAAAATGAGTACAGCATTGTCAACCCAACATCCCAATAACAAAGAGAGCTAGAAACAGCATATTGACACAATGACTCCTTATGAAGGTCTCTAGCTCAAGTGCTGACCTTGACCTATTTTCTTAGGTGACAGGTCAAAATGTGAATAATAGTCTTATTTGCTTTTAACCAGTATCTAAGGGAAAAATTAAACTAGAGTATTGATATTTGGTGGAATGCTGTCTCCATGTCAATTTCACTCAGGACTGACCTTGACCTATTTTCAAAGGTCACAGAGGTCAAACTGTAAATAACATTGTGAATGCAACATCCCAACAAAAAGAGCTAGAAATATTGGATATTAGTACAATGCTTCCTATGAAGGCCTGTAGGTCAAGTTCACTTCTTTGTGTGACCCATTTTCTTAAGTCAAAAAGGTCAAAATTTGAATAGAAGTCGAAGTTGGGTTTGAATCATTATTTCAGGGTCAACTTGACCTAATATTTTAATCCTGGCACATTGCTGACTTACAAGAGCCTCTAGGTCAAGTTCACTCCAGACTGACCATGGCCTATTTTCATGTCAAATTGGGTCAAAATGTGAATAGCAATTCGAACACAAAATTTCAATAACAAAGAAAGTTGGAGAATGCATATTTAGCACAATGCTGTCATATGGAAGTGCATAGGTCGAGTTCACTCTGGAATGACCTTGTCCTATTCTCATAGGTCACAAAGAAGAATGTGAATAGCACTTGTGAGCACAATATCTGTGGGACAAGTTGACTTAGAGACTTCATATTTGTCGCAATGTTGCATTATGAGGGCAACTACATAGGTCACTCTGATTGATGGCTTATTTTCAAAGGTTATAGGTCAAAGTGTGAATAGAAGTAATATATCCTCCTGCACAATATTTGGACAAATAACAGGCATGGGTGGTTGAATTGAACATTGAGTGAGTCAGACGGAGATGAGACAGGATGGAGTACAGTCTTCCCCAGAATATTTCTGGAATTTTAGATGTTATTTAACGCACTTTGGTTCTACTGACAGTGTCTGAGAGTTTGAATATTTTGCAATAAAACCATTTCACAAGAGCCCAAAATGCCAATCAATGTTTTTCAATGAAAGTTGCCCCACATTGCTCAGAAAATAATTCACTGATGTTTTATGTCCGATATGCCTGCCCAACCGTGTGACAGTCAATACCTGGGACTTTCAAAGATGCAGATAGAGGAACTGGAGTACTCCCCCAATTATTTTTTTGGAATTTTAGACGATTCTCTACACATATCTGACCCATTTCAAGAGATTTCACAATTATTTTGATCCTTGGCCCCCCTCCACCATGCCTAATTAACTCGATACTCTTGAACTTTAACATAGTTATTGTTGCCTTATGCAAAAAACAATATTGTTGAGAGTTTTAGTAGTGATAGTAACATTCCCTATCAGACAGGCTCTTAGACTTGTTAGGTAGTGATAGTAACATTCCCTATCAGACAGGCTCTTAGACTTGTTAGGTAGTGATAGTAACATTCCCTATCAGACAGGCTCTTAGACTTGTTAGGTAGTGATAGTAACATTCCCTATCAGACAGGCTCTTAGACTTGTTAGGTAGTGATAGTAACATTCCCTATCAGACAGGCTCTTAGACTTGTTAGGTAGTGATAGTAACATTCCCTATCAGACAGGCTCTTAGACTTGTTAGGTAGTGATAGTAACATTCCCTATCAGACAGGCTCTTAGACTTGTTAGGTAGTGATAGTAACATTCCCTATCAGACAGGCTCTTAGACTTGTTAGGTAGTGATAGTAACATTCCCTATCAGACAGGCTCTTAGACTTGTTAGGTAGTGATAGTAACATTCCCTATCAGACAGGCTCTTAGACTTGTTAGGTAGTGATAGTAACATTCCCTATCAGACAGGCTCTTAAACTTGTTAGGTAGTGATAGTAACATTCCCTATCAGACAGGCTCTTAGACTTGTTAGGTAGTGATAGTAACATTCCCTATCAGACAGGCTCTTAGACTTGTTAGGTAGTGACAGTAACATTCCCTATCAGACAGGCTCTTAGACTTGTTAGGTAGTGATAGTAACATTCCCTATCAGACAGGCTCTTAGACTTGTTAGGTAGTGATAGTAACATTCCCTATCAGACAGGCTCTTAGACTTGTTAGGTAGTGATAGTAACATTCCCTATCAGACAGGCTCTTAGACTTGTTAGGTAGTGATAGTAACATTCCCTATCAGACAGGCTCTTAGACTTGTTAGGTAGTGATAGTAACATTCCCTATCAGACAGGCTCTTAGACTTGTTAGGTAGTGATAGTAACATTCCCTATCAGACAGGCTCTTAGACTTGTTAGGTAGTGATAGTAACATTCCCTATCAGACAGGCTCTTAGACTTGTTAGGTAGTGATAGTAACATTCCCTATCAGACAGGCTCTTAGACTTGTTAGGTAGTGATAGTAACATTCCCTATCAGACAGGCTCTTAGACTTGTTAGGTAGTGATAGTAACATTCCCTATCAGACAGGCTCTTAGACTTGTTAGGTAGTGACAGTAACATTCCCTATCAGACAGGCTCTTAGACTTGTTAGGTAGTGACAGTAACATTCCCTATCAGACAGGCTCTTAGACTTGTTAGGTAGTGACAGTAACATTCCCTATCAGACAGGCTCTTAGACTTGTTAGGTAGTGATAGTAACATTCCCTATCAGACAGGCTCTTAGACTTGTTAGGTAGTGATAGTAACATTCCCTATCAGACAGGCTCTTAGACTTGTTAGGTAGTGATAGTAACATTCCCTATCAGACAGGCTCTTAGACTTGTTAGGTAGTGATAGTAACATTCCCTATCAGACAGGCTCTTAGACTTGTTAGGTAGTGACAGTAACATTCCCTATCAGACAGGCTCTTAGACTTGTTAGGTAGTGATAGTAACATTCCCTATCAGACAGGCTCTTAGACTTGTTAGGTAGTGATAGTAACATTCCCTATCAGACAGGCTCTTAGACTTGTTAGGTAGTGATAGTAACATTCCCTATCAGACAGGCTCTTAGACTTGTTAGGTAGTGATAGTAACATTCCCTATCAGACAGGCTCTTAGACTTGTTAGGTAGTGATAGTAACATTCCCTATCAGACAGGCTCTTAGACTTGTTAGGTAGTGATAGTAACATTCCCTATCAGACAGGCTCTTAGACTTGTTAGGTAGTGATAGTAACATTCCCTATCAGACAGGCTCTTAGACTTGTTAGGTAGTGATAGTAACATTCCCTATCAGACAGGCTCTTAGACTTGTTAGGTAGTGATAGTAACATTCCCTATCAGACAGGCTCTTAGACTTGTTAGGTAGTGATAGTAACATTCCCTATCAGACAGGCTCTTAGACTTGTTAGGTAGTGATAGTAACATTCCCTATCAGACAGGCTCTTAGACTTGTTAGGTAGTGATAGTAACATTCCCTATCAGACAGGCTCTTAGACTTGTTAGGTAGTGATAGTAACATTCCCTATCAGACAGGCTCTTAGACTTGTTAGGTAGTGATAGTAACATTCCCTATCAGACAGGCTCTTAGACTTGTTAGGTAGTGATAGTAACATTCCCTATCAGACAGGCTCTTAGACTTGTTAGGTAGTGATAGTAACATTCCCTATCAGACAGGCTCTTAGACTTGTTAGGTAGTGATAGTAACATTCCCTATCAGACAGGCTCTTAGACTTGTTAGGTAGTGATAGTAACATTCCCTATCAGACAGGCTCTTAGACTTGTTAGGTAGTGATAGTAACATTCCCTATCAGACAGGCTCTTAGACTTGTTAGGTAGTGACAGTAACATTCCCTATCAGACAGGCTCTTAGACTTGTTAGGTAGTGATAGTAACATTCCCTATCAGACAGGCTCTTAGACTTGTTAGGTAGTGACAGTAACATTCCCTATCAGACAGGCTCTTAGACTTGTTAGGTAGTGATAGTAACATTCCCTATCAGACAGGCTCTTAGACTTGTTAGGTAGTGTTAGGTAGTGATACTAACATTCCCTATCAGACAGGCTCTTAGACTTGTTAGGTAGTGATAGTAACATTCCCTATCAGACAGGCTCTTAAACTTGTTAGGTAGTGATAGTAACATTCCCTATCAGACAGGCTCTTAGACTTGTTAGGTAGTGATAGTAACATTCCCTATCAGACAGGCTCTTAGACTTGTTAGGTAGTGATAGTAACATTCCCTATCAGACAGGCTCTTAGACTTGTTAGGTAGTGATAGTAACATTCCCTATCAGACAGGCTCTTAGACTTGTTAGGTAGTGATAGTAACATTCCCTATCAGACAGGCTCTTAGACTTGTTAGGTAGTGATAGTAACATTCCCTATCAGACAGGCTCTTAGACTTGTTAGGTAGTGATAGTAACATTCCCTATCAGACAGGCTCTTAGACTTGTTAGGTAGTGATAGTAACATTCCCTATCAGACAGGCTCTTAGACTTGTTAGGTAGTGATAGTAACATTCCCTATCAGACAGGCTCTTAGACTTGTTAGGTAGTGATAGTAACATTCCCTATCAGACAGGCTCTTAGACTTGTTAGGTAGTGATAGTAACATTCCCTATCAGACAGGCTCTTAGACTTGTTAGGTAGTGATAGTAACATTCCCTATCAGACAGGCTCTTAGACTTGTTAGGTAGTGATAGTAACATTCCCTATCAGACAGGCTCTTAGACTTGTTAGGTAGTGATAGTAACATTCCCTATCAGACAGGCTCTTAGACTTGTTAGGTAGTGACAGTAACATTCCCTATCAGACAGGCTCTTAGACTTGTTAGGTAGTGACAGTAACATTCCCTATCAGACAGGCTCTTAGACTTGTTAGGTAGTGACAGTAACATTCCCTATCAGACAGGCTCTTAGACTTGTTAGGTAGTGACAGTAACATTCCCTATCAGACAGGCTCTTAGACTTGTTAGGTAGTGACAGTAACATTCCCTATCAGACAGGCTCTTAGACTTGTTAGGTAGTGATAGTAACATTCCCTATCAGACAGGCTCTTAGACTTGTTAGGTAGTGATAGTAACATTCCCTATCAGACAGGCTCTTAGACTTGTTAGGTAGTGATAGTAACATTCCCTATCAGACAGGCTCTTAGACTTGTTAGGTAGTGATAGTAACATTCCCTATCAGACAGGCTCTTAGACTTGTTAGGTAGTGACAGTAACATTCCCTATCAGACAGGCTCTTAGACTTGTTAGGTAGTGACAGTAACATTCCCTATCAGACAGGCTCTTAGACTTGTTAGGTAGTGACAGTAACATTCCCTATCAGACAGGCTCTTAGACTTGTTAGGTAGTGATAGTAACATTCCCTATCAGACAGGCTCTTAGACTTGTTAGGTAGTGATAGTAACATTCCCTATCAGACAGGCTCTTAGACTTGTTAGGTAGTGATAGTAACATTCCCTATCAGACAGGCTCTTAGACTTGTTAGGTAGTGATAGTAACATTCCCTATCAGACAGGCTCTTAGACTTGTTAGGTAGTGATAGTATAGGTAGTAGTAACATTCCCTATCAGACAGGCTCTTAGACTTGTTAGGTAGTGATAGTAACATTCCCTATCAGACAGGCTCTTAGACTTGTTAGGTAGTGATAGTAATATTCCCTATCAGACAGGCTCTTAGACTTGTTAGGTAGTGATAGTAACATTCCCTATCAGACAGGCTCTTAGACTTGTTAGGTAGTGATAGTAACATTCCCTATCAGACAGGCTCTTAGACTTGTTAGGTAGTGATAGTAACATTCCCTATCAGACAGGCTCTTAGACTTGTTAGGTAGTGATAGTAATATTCCCTATCAGACAGGCTCTTAGACTTGTTAGGTAGTGATAGTAACATTCCCTATCAGACAGGCTCTTAGACTTGTTAGGTAGTGATAGTAACATTCCCTATCAGACAGGCTCTTAGACTTGTTAGGTAGTGATAGTAACATTCCCTATCAGACAGGCTCTTAGACTTGTTAGGTAGTGATAGTAACATTCCCTATCAGACAGGCTCTTAGACTTGTTAGGTAGTGATAGTAACATTCCCTATCAGACAGGCTCTTAGACTTGTTAGGTAGTGATAGTAACATTCCCTATCAGACAGGCTCTTAAACTTGTTAGGTAGTGATAGTAACATTCCCTATCAGACAGGCTCTTAGACTTGTTAGGTAGTGATAGTAACATTCCCTATCAGACAGGCTCTTAGACTTGTTAGGTAGTGATAGTAACATTCCCTATCAGACAGGCTCTTAGACTTGTTAGGTAGTGATAGTAACATTCCCTATCAGACAGGCTCTTAGACTTGTTAGGTAGTGATAGTAACATTCCCTATCAGACAGGCTCTTAGACTTGTTAGGTAGTGACAGTAACATTCCCTATCAGACAGGCTCTTAGACTTGTTAGGTAGTGACAGTAACATTCCCTATCAGACAGGCTCTTAGACTTGTTAGGTAGTGACAGTAACATTCCCTATCAGACAGGCTCTTAGACTTGTTAGGTAGTGATAGTAACATTCCCTATCAGACAGGCTCTTAGACTTGTTAGGTAGTGATAGTAACATTCCCTATCAGACAGGCTCTTAGACTTGTTAGGTAGTGACAGTAACATTCCCTATCAGACAGGCTCTTAGACTTGTTGAGTAGTGATAGTAACATTCCCTATCAGACAGGCTCTTAGACTTGTTTAGGTAGTGACCGTACGCATTCCCTATCAGACAGGCTCTTAGACTTGTTAGGTAGTGATAGTAACATTCCCTATCAGACAGGCTCTTAGACTTGTTAGGTAGTGACAGTAACATTCCCTATCAGACAGGCTCTTAGACTTGTTAGGTAGTGATAGTAACATTCCCTATCAGACAGGCTCTTAGACTTGTTAGGTAGTGACAGTAACATTCCCTATCAGACAGGCTCTTGAAGCTTGTTGGTAGTGACAGTAACATTCCCTATCAGACAGGCTCTTAGACTTGTTAGATGATAGTAACATTCCATCAGACAGGCTCCTTAGACTTGTTAGGTAGTGATAAGTAACATTCCCTATCAGACAGGCTCTTAGACTTGTTAGGTAGTGATAGTAACATTCCCTATCAGACAGGCTCTTAGACTTGTTAGGTAGTGACAGTAACATTCCCTATCAGACAGGCTCTTGGACTTGTTAGGTAGTGATAGTAACATTCCCTATCAGACAGGCTCTTAGACTTGTTAGGTAGTGATAGTAACATTCCCTATCAGACAGGCTCTTAGACTTGTTAGGTAGTGATAGTAACATTCCCTATCAGACAGGCTCTTAGACTTGTTGGGTAGTGATAGTAACATTCCCTATCAGACAGGCTCTTAGACTTGTTGGGTAGTGATAGTAACATTCCCTATCAGACAGGCTCTTAGACTTGTTAGGTAGTGATAGTAACATTCCCTATCAGACAGGCTCTTAGACTTGTTAGGTAGTGATAGTAACATTCCCTATCAGACAGGCTCTTATACTTGTTAGGTAGTGATAGTAATATTCCCTATCAGACAGGCTCTTAGACTTGTTAGGTAGTGATAGTAACATTCCCTATCAGACAGGCTCTTAGACTTGTTAGGTAGTGATAGTAATATTCCCTATCAGACAGGCTCTTAGACTTGTTAGGTAGTGATAGTAACATTCCCTATCAGACAGGCTCTTAGACTTGTTAGGTAGTGATAGTAACATTCCCTATCAGACAGGCTCTTAGACTTGTTAGGTAGTGATAGTAATATTCCCTATCAGACAGGCTCTTAGACTTGTTAGGTAGTGATAGTAACATTCCCTATCAGACAGGCTCTTAGACTTGTTAGGTAGTGACAGTAACATTCCCTATCAGACAGGCTCTTAGACTTGTTAGGTAGTGATAGTAACATTCCCTATCAGACAGGCTCTTAGACTTGTTAGGTAGTGATAGTAACATTCCCTATCAGACAGGCTCTTAGACTTGTTAGGTAGTGATAGTAACATTCCCTATCAGACAGGCTCTTAGACTTGTTAGGTAGTGATAGTAACATTCCCTATCAGACAGGCTCTTAGACTTGTTAGGTAGTGATAGTAACATTCCCTATCAGACAGGCTCTTAGACTTGTTAGGTAGTGATAGTAACATTCCCTATCAGACAGGCTCTTAGACTTGTTAGGTAGTGACAGTAACATTCCCTATCAGACAGGCTCTTAGACTTGTTAGGTAGTGATAGTAACATTCCCTATCAGACAGGCTCTTAGACTTGTTAGGTAGTGACAGTAACATTCCCTATCAGACAGGCTCTTAGACTTGTTAGGTAGTGATAGTAACATTCCCTATCAGACAGGCTCTTAGGACTTGTTAGGTAGTGACAGTAACATTCCCATCAGACAGGCTCTTAGACTTGTTAGGTAGTGATAGTAACATTCCCTATCAGACAGGCTCTTAGACTTGTTAGGTAGTGATAGTAACATTCCCTATCAGACAGGCTCTTAGACTTGTTAGGTAGTGATAGTAACATTCCCTATCAGACAGGCTCTTAGACTTGTTAGGTAGTGATAGTAACATTCCCTATCAGACAGGCTCTTAGACTTGTTAGGTAGTGACAGTAACATTCCCTATCAGACAGGCTCTTAGACTTGTTAGGTAGTGACAGTAACATTCCCTATCAGACAGGCTCTTAGACTTGTTAGGTAGTGACAGTAACATTCCCTATCAGACAGGCTCTTAGACTTGTTAGGTAGTGATAGTAACATTCCCTATCAGACAGGCTCTTAGACTTGTTAGGTAGTGATAGTAACATTCCCTATCAGACAGGCTCTTAGACTTGTTAGGTAGTGATAGTAACATTCCCTATCAGACAGGCTCTTAGACTTGTTAGGTAGTGATAGTAACATTCCCTATAGGCTCTTAGACATAGTAACCCTATCAGACAGGCTCTTAGACTTGTTAGGTAGTGATACTAACATTCCCTATCAGACAGGCTCTTAGACTTGTTAGGTAGTGATAGTAACATTCCCTATCAGACAGGCTCTTAAACTTGTTAGGTAGTGATAGTAACATTCCCTATCAGACAGGCTCTTAGACTTGTTAGGTAGTGATAGTAACATTCCCTATCAGACAGGCTCTTAGACTTGTTAGGTAGTGATAGTAACATTCCCTATCAGACAGGCTCTTAGACTTGTTAGGTAGTGATAGTAACATTCCCTATCAGACAGGCTCTTAGACTTGTTAGGTAGTGACAGTAACATTCCCTATCAGACAGGCTCTTAGACTTGTTAGGTAGTGACAGTAACATTCCCTATCAGACAGGCTCTTAGACTTGTTAGGTAGTGACAGTAACATTCCCTATCAGACAGGCTCTTAGACTTGTTAGGTAGTGACAGTAACATTCCCTATCAGACAGGCTCTTAGACTTGTTAGGTAGTGATAGTAACATTCCCTATCAGACAGGCTCTTAAACTTGTTAGGTAGTGATAGTAACATTCCCTATCAGACAGGCTCTTAGACTTGTTAGGTAGTGATAGTAACATTCCCTATCAGACAGGCTCTTAGACTTGTTAGTAGTGATAGTAACCCTATCAGACAGGCTCTTAGACTTGTTAGGTAGTGATAGTAACATTCCCTATCAGACAGGCTCTTAGACTTGTTAGGTAGTGATAGTAACATTCCCTATCAGACAGGCTCTTAGACTTGTTAGGTAGTGATAGTAACATTCCCTATCAGACAGGCTCTTAGACTTGTTAGGTAGTGATAGTAACATTCCCTATCAGACAGGCTCTTAGACTTGTTAGGTAGTGATAGTAACATTCCCTATCAGACAGGCTCTTAGACTTGTTAGGTAGTGATAGTAACATTCCCTATCAGACAGGCTCTTAGACTTGTTAGGTAGTGATAGTAACATTCCCTATCAGACAGGCTCTTAGACTTGTTAGGTAGTGATAGTAACATTCCCTATCAGACAGGCTCTTAGACTTGTTAGGTAGTGATAGTAACATTCCCTATCAGACAGGCTCTTAGACTTGTTAGGTAGTGATAGTAACATTCCCTATCAGACAGGCTCTTAGACTTGTTAGGTAGTGATAGTAACATTCCCTATCAGACAGGCTCTTAGACTTGTTAGCTACTCTCCACATTAAATATTGAATATATACACACATAATTAGTAGTTTGTTTGCTGAATAAATAATGTATATACAATGCACATGTCAGCCATAAACACTTCATTGGTGAATTTTAATACAGGTGCTTCGAGCGTTGAAGTTGGTCACCATCTCACGACAAGGAGCTGTGAACCTGGTCTGTTAGTCATCACCATGGAAACCTGTACAGTACCTGTAAATACTCGTCCTGATATTATGTACATACAATCCATCAGTCTTGTTTTCTCCATTACAGAACTGTGAGACATGTTTTTTTTTATATATGAATCAGCAGTACTGCCTGAATCATTCTTGTATAGATGAAATGTGTGCTCTCTTGTCAAGTTTGTATATATTTATTTACATATACATATATAATAAATTATTGTATGCAATAATCTGAAAATGTTTTCCAGCCTGTGAAACAAAAAGTCAAATGTGGAAGTTAAATGAAACTAATATCCAAATGAATGACCTCACCATGGGGCTGACCTACAGGCGGAGACAATGTTCTCCACATATTCCATTTATAGTGGTATAATATAAATGTATAGTATAATACGAAAGCACAAACACATCTCTTTCCACCCTGTGTTCTTTCTTTCATGTGGTTAGCATTATCATAATCACCACTCATTACGTATTTGTGATGAGCTAAATTGTGTCCATTTTAATACCAATTATGCCAAGATTTTGCAAAATGTCCTGACTATAATATTTAAGCATTAATATGTGCTGTAGTCTGTTTTTGTTTTGATAATGCAGTTTGCAATACTACAGTGTCAGTGCAGTCAGATATTGTTTCAGTAGTGTAACAATATGAAATTTCAAAGTTTTGGTGCAATCAGAGTGAGTGAATAGAATTTAACATCGCTTTCAACAATATTTCAGCTATATCTCGACGATGGTGCAATCAGAAATCTGATTTTGTTTCGGTAGTGTAACAATATGAAAAATCACAGTTTTGATGCAATCAGAAATCTGATTTTGTTTCAGTAGTGTAACAATTTGAAATACCACAGTTTTGGTGCAATCAGAAATTTGTTTTTGTTTCGGTAGTGTAACAGTATGCAATACCACAGTTTTGGTACAATCAGGAATTATTTTCTATCCATGTTATTTTGAAGAGTAAATAGTTGTGCTGACTGTAAATTCACCATTTGTATATATATATCTTCAATACTTTGTTATTGTATATACAATATAAATAGTTTGTATTGTAGTTGTCAGAAGGCAAAGGGACAATGTAAGTTAGGTTGGGACCAATTTATTGGTTCATGCTTGGTTGTTTTTGGTAAGGAACTACCCTTCATCTGTGGCTTTGGAGAAATTCATCCCTCAAACTTGTCAACAGGGTCATTCTAATTTCAGGGACAACTCATAGATCTATCATGTCCATGTGAATAAAGGAGATGGTACGATAAGGCAGCATGTTGGCCTATCCGTGGGGCGGTTGAAATAGAAAAAAATAAAATGTCCCAAAAATAATTGTGTTTTAATGTAATGGCAAGACAAAATATATGTACACAATATGTGAATGTTCCAGCTCGATTGCGTTATGTTTTTTATTATGACATGAAATTGAAATCCACAGCAATAAAAAGAGGTCTAAATCGAGTCATTTTAACACACATTCAGACATGAAGGACTCCATGGACCAAAACGCCATTTAACCGGGTGATGGGTGATGGAATTATATCTCCACTACTGGAAAATCTTTTTGGTCCAAGGGGTCCTTCGTATCTAAATGTTTTGAAATGACCCAATTTATACCCTTTTTTCACGAAATAGCACATGTTGCGGATTTCAATTCCATGTCCTAACAACAGTACTGTATAATAATAACGCAATCGAGCTAGAACTTTCACATATTTTGTACATATATTTATGCCCCTCCCCCTCTAATTAGAGGGGTGGCATATAGCGATCGCTTTGTCCGTCCGTCCGTCTGTCCATCCGTCAGTTTGTCCATCATAATTTCACCACAATATACTCCCAAGGAATGCAGGTGTCATAACCAGGTCACATTTTCAGATTTGGCGAAAGCCCTGGCGACCATCTTGCATCAAAACATTGTGTTATGACTTGTTGGTCAACATGGAATATGTATCATGCGAGGCATGCCGAAAAAAGTGACTGAAACAGAATTTTTGTAATTATACAAATTAGGCCTCCACCAACCAATACAGAACAGAACAATGGCGGAGCAGTGTCGGATTAAAGCGTAGGGAGTGGGGGGAGAGGGCATACAATTGAGCAATCTCTGATTGCTTCCTTGCTGTGTTTCACTTGTCGTTACATTTAAAACACAATCATTTTTAGGACATTTTATTTTATCGATTTCGACCGCACCACTCATAGGCCAGAATGCCGCAGTATCGTACCATCTCCTTTATATTTAGTGAGATATTTTGCACCAATAATACACCAGTACATTGATGTTATTGTCAAGGGGATTTATCAGAGTTACATGACCATCTAAGGTTAATGGCTAGCTACGATAAGCAGACGTGTCCATAACCCAGTAGCTTGTGTTGGTGTAATATCTGATACATGTATATGTAATTTTGATGTTCCTTAATACACATGAAAATAGGAAAGCTTCACTTAATGGTAAATCCTGTAATAATTCATTGAGGGACAGTGAAATTCTACATTGAGGGGTTGAACAAACTTCTTGGAACAGAAATTTGCAGAAATGTTCCAAAATCATGCACATATCCATACTTCTTTTTATTCTAATGATTTTAGATGGTCATCAAATTTTTGGATTGACTGATTGAATGTTGTCCACATAATTTGGGGTGATCATAGTATGATTGAATTAATTGATGATTTACCAGAACGCCAGATGTGGAAGGGACAATACATAATGAATGACTCCTTAGAGTGTAACTGTGACACTTATGTAAGTGTATGTAATATTCAAGATAACGATGTGAATAACAGAACATAGTAAAGGATTTCCCCAAAATTTTGCTCGTATTCTGTCTCAGAGGATTCAAAGGCAGCTTTCTACAGAGAGAGAGAGAAATCTGCACTGCCTCTTTTGACATCAGAGATGACATTAACCACGTCATACTTCAAGCGTCCTGCACTGTCTTCGGGACATCGCAACAATGTGGAGAATGGAACAGTTTTGTAACAATGTTGTATTGTGACGTGGTTTATCGTTCCATAGTAACGTCATAAGTTCCGTCATGCTTGTGGAACTCTTCACTACAATAACTTTAATAGCATTGAAATTGTTCAAATTAAATTCGTGAAACAGAAACAGGGTATAAATTATATAATTTGAAAGATTATCTTGGATATAAGGTAAAGTTGCGAAAGTACCACAGTTACACTTTAATAAATGCCAGTCTTGTGTCAATATCGAATGTGAATAGTTTCAGGCAGATGTTCATGGTTCATATCAGAATGTGCATTACATCATGGGATTTGCTCATTAAATGGTTAGTAAAAGGTGGATACTTCTTGTAACACTAAAGGGCGGATACTTCGTGTGACAATCCATGGTCAAGGCCTTTATATAAGTGAAAATCTCTTAGATGTAGATCAACTGTTGTCCCCAGAAATAGCTATTGTATCCATTGTTTCATGATCCTTACATGAAGCACATGTAACTCTGCCACAAACAGTTACCATGGCATCTGTTGGAAGATTACCCATGATGCATATGAGTTTCTGAATTGGTTCAAAGTAGCTCAGCAATCTAACAGTAATACTTAGCAGCAAAGTAGCAAAGATTTTCAAATTCATATTGGGACCAGAATTTCAAAGAAATCATACCAATCACTCCCAGAACACATTGTGGGGAAAAACAATTCATGTAAATATTATGGAATATTGTTATCAGCAGAGTGTCAGTGTTATGTCCAATTGGGGTATTGAAATTAAAGTATCCAATGCATACCTAATGTGGTCTCCTTTTTTATTGCCCATAAGTAACCAATAAATAATAAAGGGAGATTTGACTGTTTGAATTATTGGTTGAGTACAGATCTCTAATATCCTGATTATCATGTATTACAGTATGGTGAACCACTGATAACTTAAATGTAAGCTCTATTACAGATCCTACTATAACTGTCCTCAAAGTGAACTCTTGGTGAATCAGTTGATCTGTCCATGAGAAATCATACAAGTGGTTCTTCTACATGAAATAGTCTGCCGGGCAAGAACGTCAAAAACTCTTTTAAAAACATTCGATGGCATTTTTGTTACAGATGGATACCCATGCTAAATTAGTTCCTTGTTTGGTAGGGATCATGGTTGGAGGGGATACCACCCTCATTTTAGTCATTTTGGGGTCACCTTTGGGGTCAAAAATGAGCAACAATCGGTTATAACTTAATATCCACCGTATTGTTTGTTACCAATGAGTATCCAAGCTCAATTAGTTGTATGCAGTGTAGAGTTTAAGGTAGTCATAGATAACATGTTAGTTGTTAGAATTAAGGTCATTTTAGGGTCACTTTTGGGTTAATTGAGGTCATACATTGGTGAATATCGGTTATAAATTAATATCCACAGTACTAATTGTTACGATTGGGTATTCAAGCTGAATTAATTGAATGTGATGTACGGTTGGAGGTAGTCATAGATAACACGTTAGTCATTTTAGGGTTACTTTTGGGTTAAACGAGATCAACATTGTGCATTTATCATTTATAAATTAATATCCACAGTACTAATTGTTACGAATGAGTATTCATACTGAATTAGTTGTAGTGTAAGGTTTAAATTACTCAAAGATAACACATTAATTATTCAAATTAAGGTAACTTTTTTAGTAAATGAGGTCAAAAATGGGTACAAATCGGTTATACATTACTATCCCACACAATACTAATTGTTACAAAAGGATACAGGCGGAATTTGTTATATGTAGTGTAGGGTTTACTATAGGCATAATAACCATTATGTTGTCTGTTGTTGAAATAGACTAAACAACTGACCTAAGATGACAGCTTTTGTGTGAAACATCTCAGTTCTAGCAAATTCCTGTTTCGATCTAAAAATACCCCCTTAAAATTTGGCGGATAACATTTACCATGTTGAGCAAGAGTTCGAGTGACTCCATCTTGCCGTCCTCAATTATTTTTTCTAGCTGATGTTTGAATGAATAGAGCCATAAATAGTCGGATCGATCTGTTTTGTGAAGAGGCTTGGCTTTGAGAAATTGTTACTTTCAGCTCCATGTAATCACAATACCTTGAATTATAAGAGCAAAATGAAAATATGAGTCTCAGATGAATCCACATGGTCACCATTTTGAATTAGCAATTGTATTCTCAGCTGAAGATTATGCCTACAGAATAAAATGGGCATAGTCTAATAAGCTATGGTGTTATTCTGCTCAATTTAAACAAGTATGTACTGACAATAAAAATATTGTAACAGTAACATGAAAAAACAAGAATTTCCGGATGAATTTTCCGCGAGCAACATGGAAAAGCAGTCTGAGTTTCAGATAACCCACATGGCTGCCATATTGAATTTGAACAATCCTGATTACTGGCATATGTAAATAGATTGAAAATGGGCATAAGATGTCAGGTTATGCATAGAGATCCCTCAGTTGTGATAAATTTGCTCACGGAGGTAAGAATAATGCCTTGAACTACACGAGCAACAGGAAAAAGTGCTTTTCAGATGACCCCATATGGACGCCATTTTGAATTTCACCATCAAATCTTGATCTTTGGGATATGCAAATAGATTCAAAATGGGCATAGGATGTTGGGCTATGCTTAGAGATCCCGCGGTTTTGATGAATTTGCACAATGTGGTAAGAATAATGCCTTGAACTACATGAGCAACATGAAAAATGTCATTTTCAGATTATTCCACATGTCTGCCATTTTGATTTAAACCATCATATTTTAAGCTGAGATTAAGCAAACGGATTCAAAATAGATGCAAGATGCTAGGCTTTGATGTGAGATTCCTTAGTGTTAACTAATTTGCACAATGGGCTACAAATAATGCCTATTATATGAATAACCTGAAAAAAGAAAGATTTATGGAAGAACTCACATGAGCGCCATTTTGAATTAACGCATGTTGGTTAATCACTAGAATTATCAAAATGGACTCAAAATTAGCAAAATATAATATTCCAGAAGAACCTGTATTATTTGTATCATCGTTTGGATAGTCCCGTGCTTCATACAATGTTTCTACCAAGGATATATGGGTGAATCTAATCGGCAGCGACACCGTGTCCATTGTGGCCATTGATTCTACCGTTGCCATTGATCCTACCATTCACGCCTAACAGAATATGATTGCCAATTTGAACGGGTTGGAGTGGGATTAAAATCGTTCTGGTTTCCCACAGTGTTAGATCTGGGTCTACCCGAAAGTCCAGATTCCTCGAATGGATCATAGATTGGTATTTATTCCTAAAGACTTCGTCCAAGCCTGGTTTGTTGTCCGCGTTCAGGTGACGATTCGTGACGTGGAACTTCCGTAATGCTGCAAGCAAAAGAAAATGATATAGTATTTAGTATATAACATTAAAAGATCCTTTTTGAAAACATAACCTATGAAAAGCATGAATTTTGAAGTTTTTTTCTGGAGAAGCAGAATATAGAACTCTTTGCCAGACATGCAACTTGGACCAAATTTCTGCGAATAAATAGTCTGCGAAATATTTTGCTCTATTAAGCCTACATCTAAAATACACGAAATTGCTCGATTATCGGCATCATTGCGTATATATTAAATCTGAAAATTTTGTCTTTGAAGTTATTGGAAAACCAAACTACGCTCACATAATTCGTTTCGATCTTGCATGGCACACACAGTTTCGATGGTCTGAACTCGAAATACAGCATTATATGTGACCTCCTTCAGTCCTGAACATTGCCTCAACAATCTTAGGAATTTTTCGTCCACTATCTCAAGGGCGTTGTCAAATTTAAACGAGCATATTTCTGAAAATAAAGTACCGGTAAGATAACCCTCTGAATTATTCAGTCTCAGTTGAAAACCATTCAGACAGAAATTATCACATGGAGATTTTATTTTAGACGGTGATTGGATATGTTTTGCCAGAAAGCCAGGTTCGTCTAGAAGCGAAAACTTTAAACTCTGACGTTCTTTTCTGACCAGTATTCATTGTTTGGAAATGTTCCGCCATGACGAATGGAATAAAGATATCACGGCGGAACAATGGACAGAAATCGATAAGCGATGTAAATTTTGAATGATAACTGTCGTACCAAGACAACTGGGGAATATGAATGATAACTGTCGTGCCAATACAACTGGGGAATATGAATGATAACTGTCGTGCCAATACAACAGTGGAGTATGAATGATAACTGTCGTGCCAAGACAACTGGGGAATATGAATGATAACTGTCGTACCAAGACAACGGGAGGAATTATAACTGTCGTACCAAGACAACTGGGGAATATGAATAACTGTCGTACCAATACAACTGGGGAGTATGAATGATAACTGTTGTACCGGTACCAAGAATACCGAGGAATATGAATGATAACTGTCGTACAAAGACAACTGGGGAGTATGAATGATAACTGTCGAATCAATACAAAAGTGGAGTATGAATGGTAACTGTCGTACAAAGACAACTGGGAAGTATAACTTTCGTACCAATACAACTGTGGAGTATGAATGATAACTGTCGTACTAATACAACAGTGGAGTATGAATGATAACTTTCGTACCAATACAACTGGGGAGTATGAATGAAACTGTCGTACTAATACAACAGTGGAGTATGAATGATAACTGTCGTACAAAGACATCTGGGAAGTATGATTGATAACTGTCGTACAAAGATAACTGGGAAGTATGAATGGTAACTGTCGTACTAATACAACAGCGAAGTATGAATAATAACTGTCGTACAAAGACAACTGGGAAGTATGAATGATAACTGTCGTACTAATACAACAGCGGAGTATGAATGATAACTGTCGTACAAAGACAACTGGGAAGTATGAATGATAACTCGTACTAATACCACAGCGGAGTATGAATGATAACTGTCGTACAAAGACAACTGGGAAGTATGAATGATAACTGTCGTACAAAGACAACTGGGGAGTATGAATGATAACTGTCGAATCAATCAACTGTCGTACAAAGACAACTGGGAAGTATGAATGATAACTGTCGTACTAATACAACAGCGGAGTATGAATGATAACTGTCGTACAAAGACAACTGGGAAGTATGAATGATAACTGTCGTACAAAGACAACTGGGAAGTATGAATGATAACTGTCGTACAAAGACAACTGGGAAGTATGAATGATAACCATCGTACCAATACAACTGGGGAATATGAATGATAACTCGTACTAATACAACAGTAGAGTATGAATGATAACTGTCGTACAAAGACAACTGGGAAGTATGAATGATAACTGTCGTACTAATACAACAGCGGAGTATGAATGATAACTGTCGTACAAAGACAACTGGGAAGTATGAATGATAACTCTTACAAAGACAATGGGAAGCATGAATGATAACCATCGTACCAATACAACTGGGGAATATGAATGATAACTGTCGTACTAATACAACAGCGGAGTATGAATGATAACTGTCGTGCAAAGACAACTGGGAAGTATGAATGATAACTCTTACAAAGACAATGGGAAGTATGAATGATAACCATCGTACCAATACAACTGGGGAATATGAATGATAACTGTCGTACTAATACAACAGTAGAGTATGAATGATAACTGTCGTACCAAGACAACTGGGGTAGGAATGGGTGATATGTTGAAGAGTCAATCTAAGTTTCCACTCGGCTTGGTTCCGTAAACCTGTGAAGATACAGAGTTCTTGTAATGGTATTTCTCTGGAGAGGACGGGTACTATTTCACTGGCATGACCAATACCTAACAGGAACAGTTTCACTTGTAATTGTGGACAGGCTCGTTTGAGAGCTGTCCAACAACTCGGGGAGATTGTCGAGGCTGTGGCAGCTGGGTTATTCAACACATTCAGCTTCAAGCATTTCAGTTTTCCCGCAAAGTTGTTCGCAAATGTCGTCACGAGTTCGTCACATAAACCACTATAGTTCAATGACAGGGATCTCAGATTTCTAAAACTGGACATTGCTTTCCGATATCTGCGTTGAGACACGACGCTCGCCTCCGTGTGATGAAACAGACCTTCCACATGCAGATTCCTCAAACTCCTCCCAGACGCATGTCCAATGGATTCCAGGATTTTAAATCCTTCCGAGTTGAAGAACTGAGAATGTGACAAATCTATCACCAACAGGGTTCGCTGATTCCTCAAGAATCGAACGATAGCATCCACGAACATGTCCAAGTGTTCCTTATACGTGTAACAATATCTCTCGATTCTCAGTCCGGTTAGACGGAATTCCTTCAGCTTCGCCTTGCGGTGCAATTCTAAGAGAAGCGATTGTATTGTTTGGTGGTAATTTTGGTACAAGTTGAAAGAACAATGATCGCAAGTTATAGTCAAATATCGAAGATGTTGTCCAAGCTGTTTGGCGAAACCGCATGCCTTACGTCCGACAGCGGTGACTCCGTATCCCGAGAGAGACCATTTTCGTCTCTGCCATAAGCTCGGATCTTGATATCCTTGTAACCAACTCTTACAGACTTGTGACATCTGCGATCGTTCCTTGTCTGGTAGGAAAGAGTATAGCCTCGTAAGCACAACTTGGGGCAGATCACACCACTCCATGGTTTAGAGTGGAACTATATCAATTTAAGTGTATGACACTTATGAACTCAGCGAAATTCATTTAAACCTATATTTGACTCGTGACGTTATGACTTGACAATTAACGTTCTCGTGTTGACACTTGAAACATCCACGCCTGCGGAAAATGTGACGCAATGATTGACGTCACGATATGGCATCATTCTCTAGAGGTATTCCTTTATCAACGTCACAAGCATGACGTCTTTCCACTTCCAGTCCGTTGATCTTTGGTCCGATGCTCATGTCTTCATTTCATTTCTTCGACCATTCATTTTCCATTCCGCCTTTCCCGCATTAGCACAATTAGAACAAGCATCAGTGAGCAGCAGTTCTTATTTTGGTCCTCTTTTCCCGCCTTACTAGAGGAGGTTTTTTATTACTGGAGTAATAAATGGTATATTTCTAAGTTGAAGTCGACAAAATGCTAATTTATATCAGCTTTCCAGTCAAACATATTTCCCCATATTAAATCGAAGGGAGAAATGGGATTTTACGACAGACAGATTCCGGTCAGATGCTCACACCCTCCGTTGGACAACTCCGGGTTGGTGACCATCGAATAGTTGGAAGTATTTGGAAGTTATCATAAAATGAGTTCAACGATACAATGTCGTTTTCTAACTCTATTAGCTGTGGAGTTCCACCAGGTTCAATATTAGGCCCTATTCTATTTCTGCTTTACATGCATAAATGACATTAGTAACGTTACTCACCTACTTGATATACTGCTTTTTGCTGATGACACCGGTGTCATTCTTTCAGACGAAGAGTATACTAACCTCATTACAGGTATGTCACTGGAACTGGAGAAGCTACACACCTGGTTCTCCTGCAACAAACTATCTCTAAATATAGCCAAAATGAAATTCATGTTTATAAGACCTGGCAAACGTTCAAATGTTGATGCCCCAGCAATATCTGTTAATGGTCAAGCCATAGAACAAGTAGAAAAATTTAATTTTTTGGAGTTCACTTAAAAAGTGAAAAAATACCTTATATTGGGCTGACAGTCTGCATACATCCTGTAAGCAGGACCGACCATGGGTACATTTTATTATTCACCATTTTGAGAGATTTGTATACGAGTTGAATTATAATGAATTATAATATATGAAATCTGCAATGCGGTTATATAGTTCCATATTATTTATATTATTATTATTTCTATTATTTTTAGGTGGGATAGAACAAACCCTTTGGAGTTTTATTCCCGCCAGGCATAACTTGGTTATATTTTCCTCAGCGTGCTACTATATTGATATAATCGTATTGAAATATACTGTTAACCCTACCTGGCCTGAGGGGGAGGGGGAGGGGGGGCGCTATCAAACTTTCTGCGCTATCTCCAGAACGACAAAAAATGGAGAGCTGAATCTCCTAGTTTATCATATTGGGGCCATTTTGAGCCTATTTGCATAGCCCCCTGAGCAGAGGATCATAGGTAAATTCAAGATGGCGGCCAGATTAGTGATGTTTTTGTCATATTGGTTCAAAATTTTTGCTATTCCGCAATGAAAAGTGAGCAAAAACTATTTTATTTCACATCACATTAATATTTACTAAATCATGCAGTTTTTGGGGAGAAATTGCATAAATAAAAAATTCGGAAAATCCGACCGAAAAATCGACCCAAAAATGTCGTTTTTGAAAATGACGTCATCAAAGCAGCCATCTTGGATTTTTCTACATTTTACATTTAGAGCTTGACCCTAGTGTATAGTGTGGTAAGATACAGGTCCCCAAAAGCCCAGAGTAGAATGTAATAGGAGAGTTCGAGAACAGGGAAGCCGGGGAAGCCGATGACGTCGTGACGTCATAAATAGATCGAATTCGTGCGGTGTTCGTCTATTGATAGTGTCATGATCATAGCCCAAAGGGGTTGTAGGTCAACGTCTGTTCACCGAACCGCGACAATAGCCCGAGGTGTTTGCGGTGTTTTATGTCTGCACAGCGGACCGTGTCTATAGCTTTTTTGCGGTGTTCGAGGTTATGGTCTATTTATGGAGCCATACTTATAGCTTGAAGATGCGGTGTTCATCTATATATAGAGCTCTACCTATAACCCGGAGGTGCGGTGTTCACCGAACCGTGACTATAGCGTGAGAAGTGTGTGCGGTGTTCCATATCTGTTCAGCGGTCCGTGTCTATAGTTAGCGATGGAGCGTGACTAATGAAAGCCCGCGGCTAATTCGGGAATTTTGCGTATAGAACGCGGTGATTACGTTCCGCACCACTCGACTTCACATCTTACACATCTGGTAATCAATAAAACTATAAATATACTCGTAGTCTATAGTTAGAAATAAATAAAGTAGGTCAATATAGAAGGACAGTTCTGAAACAGGGAAGCGGGGAAGCCGAGTTATTCCACAATATAATCATATGATCCTATATTTAGATAGATCCACATAGCTGACAGTGTTTTTATGTCTCAGTACAACTGCGCGTACATGTATCAACCTTTATTATATAGAGCTACATAAACCGTGACCCAGTTCAACTACCTGAGCGCACTGATGCGAGACCCGTAACACTGCATTAGTCTCATAGCCAGAGGCTTTGTTTGCTATGATGATAGTGTCGTATTATGCTACATATATCCCGTAAATTCCTCAGTTATGCCCCTAGGGCGTCCAAATTTCGTTTCGGGGTAAAAAAAAATTTCGATTTTTTTTTTTTTTTTTTTTGACTGCCGATTTTCGTCGAATTTTCTATAAATTACCCATGGCGATATCTCGGGAACTAAGACGGATAGAGACTCGCGGATTGCGGCGTCGTATTCCTCTCGTATAGATGTACAATAAAGATCCTATATAATTTTATCGCCCGACGGTAACTTTCGCCGCAATTAGTCGATAATCGGTGTCACGTGATTCGGCCGTTTCTCGCGAAATAAGCGACGTACGCGCGCGGTGTTTGTGGCGTTGTATTCCTCGTGTCGAGGTCTACCGTAAAGCTCCTATACGAATTTATCGTATCTCCGTAACTTTCCCCGCTATTCGGGTGCGCATGCGTGGTGGTGATGGTGGTGGTGGTGGTGTACTGGACCCACACACACACACACACTTGGAGCGATAGTATGCTCTTCTTGCATCCGGAGAATGTAAAATGTGTATGTTTTATGGGAAAATAGGACGATTTGTCGACCATAGCGTTCCAGCACAGGCAGCAAATTCACACACTTGGAGCCATAGTATACTCTTTCTTGCACCCATAGAATGTAAAATGTGTATGTGGTCATAAGTAGGTCGAGACGACCTTTGCAACTAGGTTAGTAGGTCAATTTGATGTCATATCCGTGTCAAAGGTCACTTCCGGTCACGGTACGGCCCAACAAGAGTTATCTTCCCCTACATATCGGTCTGTTAGGCCTTACCTTAACGCCCTAGCATACCAGTTTTTCCTCTCTGAGCAAACCCTTGTTCTATTTATAGATCACACGGAAGTTGTAGAGAACGGGGAGTTTCGGAGGTGCAATGAAGAGCGTTTGGGGAGATGAGGGCCTTTGTCCATACGGCTACCTGGTAAGAGACCTTAGCGTATGTGAGGAAGAGGAGGAGGAGGAGGAGTGAGGAGGAGGAGGATATAAAATAGAGACAAAGCAATACGAAGATTACTAAATAATCCCTTTATTCATCAACTCATAGCACTGCCCAAATAATGAGAGAAAACTGCTTATACGAAATACATCTCCATTGTTGTGGGTATCATTTCGACATCTAGTCTTCCATTCAATGTTTATGCACGAATATTTCCACTGTGGTCTTTATTCGGAGTCCTCGCTATCACCGTCATCAATCAACTTATCGAATAAGCATTTCCGCATCTTAATCGTCTGTCTGAGTGCTTCCTCGTAGTCTATGTCGTATATCGTTTGCAGACGCCTCGTTGTTTTCAAGATCTCGTTATGAATATAATCGGTTTGTAGTTTCTGTATGTTCACGAGGAGA
This sequence comes from Hanleya hanleyi, assembly GCA_036873755.1. Lineage (NCBI taxonomy): Eukaryota > Metazoa > Mollusca > Polyplacophora > Lepidopleurida > Hanleyidae > Hanleya > Hanleya hanleyi. The sequence continues at coordinate 85,846 of JAVTVY010025105.1, read as the reverse complement.
TTGCAGTATTTTTGACGTAAAGTCTTCATCATCGTTGGAGTAGAATCCTCCATAGCATTTGCACCAGACTCATCCTCGTCGTAACCTTGGCTTGTATATAGCTGTTTTCTGTCGTCAATGTCAACCCTACAATCTCTCGCGATAGGTTTACCGAAAATGTTTTTCCACACGTTATATTTAACCCGTTTCCGCAAGTGGGTAGGTAGATCTATTTCCCCAGGATGGATGAGTTCGTCATCTGAAGGGTATTTTCTCTTTCGTCGTTCCATTTCATTCCCGCTCCTATGGATCATCTGCCTCTGCTGGGACTCGTCATCATTTTCATTCCGTTTGAACCACGGTGCATCCGTCTTCGTATATAATCCCTCATTGTTCATTCCTCTTAGCGGACCATGCCGGATCGTGAGATGGTATGCGTTGAATTTGAGTTGATGGATTATGAATTGGGGCTGAACGAGGTGGCAGTTGTTCTTCTTCTTTCACGAGTTCCTCATCGCCTGATATTACATTGGTAGACAGTCTGTCATTTTCCGCTGTATGGGGTTTTAAATCGATGAACAGATATCCGTACGGACGAGATGTGGCTTCGTGAAATTTTGCCATGAAATGTGTCATATCCCGAGGAAAGATCCGTCTCCCGAACGTGCTAATTTGCTGTCTATCAATAGGATTATTGAATAGAACGAAATACTGGCAGTTTAGCGTGATATCTCGAGATGCCTTGCCTTGAGGGAAGAGATTCTGAGTCAGATAAATTACGGACAAATTTCTGTGATGCGACCCTTTGGTGAATAGGTCGGCAACTTTTTCTTCGCGCTTTACCTCACCCATTAAATCGTCCAGAACAATAAGGTTGGTTTGGTCGGGGTCGAAGTAATACTCTTCGCCTATGTCATGGGGTATGCCGGGGAGGAAGTTTACATTTTTCAGACTCGCAGATTCATAGGCTGACTGCCATTGACTGTAACACCATACGACGCGTGTTGGAGAGGGATCGATATTAGCACGCTCCAAAAATTTCATCACCCATGAGGTCTTCCCACAACCAGTCGGGCCGCTGACGATCATAGTAAATGGATGTTGTGATGCTCTTGAAAGAGCCATAGATGAAGTCTCGCGAGTACGTTTATACGGGTGTTCTGCTTTTATCGGTTGAGTCCCCTGTTGGTGTATAAGTTGATGTCTCATCAGGTTATCTGGACGCGAGAATGTTTTCTGACACACCGTACACTTGTTTGTCATGTTGACGCTTCTCTGCCAAAACGTAGATTAACTCTAATATCACTTCTCTTTATACTATACGGTATATGCTCTTCCTCCTCCTCCTCCTCCTCCTCCTCTTCTTCTTTCCGCGTTCCCTTTACTGGCGCTTGCACGCTTACTTTGTGACGCTGTCTACAGAGTTCTGCTCTACAACTCGCTGTGCCGGTGAAACTAGTTCAACTGTCATTTCTCTTGTACGTGATTTGTTAGTCGAGTTCAGCGTACTGTTGCTTTGTGCACTATTAAGAGAGTTTGGAGGAGAAGGCACTCTCTGTCCCCCAATCTCACAAATTTCCTCCTTTAGGTAAGCTCTACTCTGGTCTCGATAAAATTTAATCCACATATCTACATAGTCAAGATTGTCCTCTGCCGACATGATAAAGCGATAGTAGTGATGCGTTCAACGGTTTCTAAAGGAATGCAAACATTTCTCTCATAGAGTTATGATATAGGTACGACAATTCGTATTGCTTTGTCTCTATTTTATATCCTCCTCCTCCTCCTCCTCCTACTCCTCCTCCTCCTCCTCCTCCTCTTCCTCACATACGCTAAGGTCTCTTACCAGGTAGCCGTATGGACAAAGGCCCTCATCTCCCCAAACGCTCTTCATTGCACCTCCGAAACTCCCCGTTCTCTACAACTTCCGTGTGATCTATAAATAGAACAAGGGTTTGCCCAGAGAGGAAAAACTGGTATGCTAGGGCGTTAAGGTAAGGCCGAACAGACCGATATGTAGGGGGAGATAACTTTTGTTGGGCCGTACCGTGACCGGAAGTGACCTTGACACGGATATGACATCAACTTGACCTACCAACCTAGTTGCAAAGGTCGTCTCGACCTACTTATGACCACATACACATTTTACATTCTATGGGTGCAAGAAAGAGTATACTATGGCTCCAAGTGTGTGAATTTGCTGTCTGTGCTGGAACGCTATGGTCGACAAATCGTCCTATTTTCCCATAAAACATACACATTCTACATTCTCCGGGTGCAAGAAAGAGCATACTATCGCTCCAAGTGTGTGTGTGTGTGGGGGTCCAGTACACCACCACCACCACCATCACCACCACGCATGCGCACCCGAATAGCGGGGAAAGTTACGGAGATACGATAAATTCGTATAGGGGCTTTACGGTAGACCTCGACACGAGGAATACAACGCCACAAACACCGCGCGCGTACGTCGCTTATTTCGCGAGAAACGGCCGAATCACGTGACACCGATTATCGACTAATTGCGGCGAAAGTTACCGTCGGGCGATAAAATTATATAGGATCTTTATTGTACATCTATACGAGAGGAATACGACGCCGCAATCCGCGAGTCTCTATCCGTCTTAGTTCCCGAGATATCGCCATGGGTAATTTATAGAAAATTCGACGAAAATCGGCAGTCAAAAAAAAAAAAAAAAAAAATCGAAATTTTTTTTTACCCCGAAACGAAATTTGGACGCCCTAGGGGCATAACTGAGGAATTTACGGGATATATGTAGCATAATACGACACTATCATCATAGCAAACAAAGCCTCTGGCTATGAGACTAATGCAGTGTTACGGGTCTCGCATCAGTGCGCTCAGGTAGTTGAACTGGGTCACGGTTTATGTAGCTCTATATAATAAAGGTTGATACATGTACGCGCAGTTGTACTGAGACAGAAAAACATTGTCAGCTATGTGGATCTATCTAAATATAGGATCATATGATTATATTGTGGAATAACTCGGCTTCCCCGCTTCCCTGTTTCAGAACTGTCCTTCTATATTGACCTACTTTATTTATTTCTAACTATAGACTACGAGTATATTCATAGTTTGATTGATTACCAGATGTGTAAGATGAGAAGTCTAGTGGCGCGGAACGTAATCACCGCGTTCTATACGCAAAATTCCCGAATTAGCCGCGGGCTTTCATTAGTCACGCTCCATCGCTAACTATAGACACGGACCGCTGAACAGATATGGAACACCGCACACACTTCTCACGCTATAGTCACGGTTCGGTGAACACCGCACCTCCGGGTTATAGGTAGAGCTCTATATATAGATGAACACCGCATCTTCAGGCTATAAGTATGGCTCCATAAATAAACCATAACCTCGAACACCGCAAAAAAGCTATAGACACGGTCCGCTGTGCAGACATAAAACACCGCATACACCTCGGGCTATTGTTGGGGTTCGGTGAACAGACGTTGACCCAATCTCCTGGCTTCGATTGCATATACCTTTCGTCTAAACGGCTGCAGGAATGATCTCTGCCCCACCGTAGTAAAAATGTAGAACGGAAGGAACAGTTCGTATGATTCGATGATATTCCATTGGTTTGTCGTTTTGATTGGCATGGATCACCAGCGCGTGATGGATAATGCATGAATGAAAGAACTTACCGGTTCTGTTTTCAGGTTGTAGTCATAGCCATCCCCGTCATTTTTTCAATGAAAAGTCCGCCATTGTGTTGCTAAGCCGCGTCACAGCTCTGTAAATTTTGTAAAACTGCACTACCCAAAAAGAGTTCGTTTGCGTTTGTCTTCATATAGTACCGTACTGATGTTATTCATGACATAATTGAAATATATAATGGCATGGTTGACATAACTGCACAGTTAGAAACTAAATTATGTGACATGTTTCGCGTAATACACCGCGCGCATAATAATGTAACAGCTCATTACATTTTTGTTGCCTGTGGGTGAGATTAGATTTGGAGCTGTTTGTAAAAGCGGAAAACGGATCGAGGCTTGGTGAATGACGTTGACCTACAACCCCTTTGGGCTATGGTCATGACACTATCAATAGACGAACACCGCACGACTTCGATCTATTTATGACGTCACGACGTCATCGGCTTCCCCGGCTTCCCCGGCTTCCCTGTTCTCGAACTCTCCTATTACATTCTACTGCCCAGGCCAGATAGGGTTAATAATTTGTATGAATTTGGAACTGGCGAATAAAATTAATTGAATTGATACAGGAAGGTTGAATCCCAGCATTTATATCGATAAGAAAAAGAACTATTGATTTACAGATAAATAATTTTCTGGTTCCGGCCACTGCAACTTCGGAACATGGTCTAAACCGACCCATCTATACCAAGAACTGCCTTCATGAATTTGACAGAACAATCCGGGATAGGGGGAGTTAATACTGGATGCTGGAACACGGTTTTCCTGTATTGGTGCAATAACAACACATACATAGAGGGTTTGGCAATGTGACAAAGCCGCCTAACACAGACACTCTTTGTTGATACGCAGCTATTTAAACATCAACGACAGAGACATCGCAGTCATGGTCAGCCCATTTGGACCGTTTTTGTACTATCTGGCGGTCAAATAGTTAATCAGTTTTCAACTGATGACTTCATAGGGCTATATATTACATCAGCGCTCTGAAATATTTTTATCCAATACAGCTCAAGCCGTGTGGTCGTGTCATTTAATATTTTCACATGAACAGCTACAATAAAAGCGTTACTGGGATACAAATCATCACATGGCTTACTTTTGGTTCTTGTGAGGTTTTCAGAAATATGCAGTTGGTATATTTGTCTGTGGAGTCATATGACTACTTGTCAGTACGCCGGTATCGTTTTCCACCACTCTTTTAATCTTGTGTTTAATTGTTTTCTGTAAACGGTGAGATTCTACTGGAAAGTTTAATACAAATATGGGACTATGCATCGTTTGCGCACAGTTCTTTATGCGTTACCCCCCGAGAGCTATGAACCAAATAGTTAGAGATATCCAACAATCTGCGTCATCAGTGAACAAAATACAACACCATCACTAAGGTATGTTTTCGATTATACGTCGAGTGAATACATTCAACACACCTCAAGATAATCCTCACAAAACTCGAGCAATACTTGATGGAGTGGTTCTAATGAGAAAAAAGTTGAGCCTACAGTTCTTGCTGACTGGTCGGACATTGCCAAGGGCAAAGTTAACTGTTGACTGGATTCACTCTGGAAGGTTTATTCAAAAAATATTTTATCGAACAAAAAAGGTATTTCTTCCGGCCTCTCAAGCCAATATATCATAACCGTACCGGAAACCCGAAATGCAAATCAACGCAAGATCCATAGCCGACAGTAGTAATTAGCATTGAGGCTGCGGAGGTCAGGTGGAGGTGACGTCTCTTTCGGTCCGAGGTCACGTCCGGTTGAAAGGTGACTTCCGGTCATGGGACTTTGGGAGATGACGTGACTTCCGGTATCAATCTGCGCATGCGCGATCGGACAGTAGTAGAGGCATTGGTGGACGTTTCTGAATCGAGGTGGACCATCTGTGGTCTTAATGAGTCGTATAGGTTCTCATATTGAAGGGCTCATGAGGGAGCGTCCAGCTGGGGTGGTGCGTAGTGGAAGTAATGATATGGCGTGCATGCTAATTTAGGGAATACAGGAAAAAGGGCACTTGGGTGGACGTTTTGGGACAGAAATGGACCATCCATGGTCCAGATGGGGTGTGTGTTATTGAAGCGCTCGTGGTCCGACTGGGCTGGTGTGTCGTCGAACTGCCATCAATCTGCGCATGCACAGTAAGGGAATGGTAGAAAAGCGCATTTGACTGGACGTTTTGGGCTAGAGATGGACTTTCCCTGGTTCAACTGGGCCATGTGATGTGTCAGTTTGCAGCGCTCGAGCAGTAGTATAGAAAGATAGCATTTGTGGTTTTGGGATACATAATATGTACGCATCGCACGTCACTTCCCGTGATGACACCACTCAATGCTAATGAAGCTCCACTTTATATACTACTGCCGGCTTGAGAATTTGCAGATAGTGAAATTACATTGGGAAATATACTGTGCTGCTGTTTCTTAACTCCGGTGTCCAAAGTACAGTGTAAACTAAACTAGAGCCTATATTACAAGTACAGGCTACGCCATTAAACCGAAATCTATAGGTCTTCCGTGTTGAGTAGCTGGTGGTCAGTGATCATGACCTATGACTTGGTACCCGACACATCTTCTGCTACTAAAACAACACGAAAATGTGACTTTCAATGATTTGCTGATTCGTTTATGATCTCCAGTGACCTTAACCACTGAACTTTCTATCTGAATAGGCTTCTTGCTTGCAATCATCGCGAGGAATTCCTTGAGTTTGATCATAATCCACAAGCACATGGACTGGAGTAAAACCACAGAAAATGATCCTGATTTTAGGGTCTGAGTGACCTTGACATTTGACATCAATTTTGTTTTTGGACTCATAGAAATGTTACCCAGTCTTGGGCTGGGGGTTGCGAGTTCAAAGATTTGACAACACAGGGTATCTGGAAATAGACAAAACAGCAATTTATTTGCGACCACCGCGAACACACAGCCGGTTGGCAACAACGTGATATAGCTGGAGCGGTGACGTCATGCGATTATTTAATCATCAATATGAATTATGTGAAATGAAATAAAAATGGTTCGTTACCATGGTTACACTCAATAACATGTCTTCTGTTATCATTTTATCTGACTCCGTACAAGGGATAACAGGATGAATTTAATACAGAACGAATACAATAATTTTCAATAGTGTACCTATGCAACATCAGTATGTTATATACGGGCCACCGTAGATATCTGCTACGTCATCAAAATTCCCACATATCATAATAAATGCAAGTAAACATTTTGACTGCATGATTAAATCAATTTCGAACGATCTAGTCCGATACACATAATCTGATGTAGTTATGCTACCTCACTATGGTGAATACGGGCCACCGTAGATATTTGCTACGCCATCAACACTCTCCGATATCATAAGAAATCATGTGAATTACCTAATGTACACGATACAACAATTTGGAACAATTAAAGTGCAATTCCCGTTAGCTTACGTATTTATGCTATTTCGGTTTGGTGTATATGGGCCACCGTAGATACGCAAAACTATCAGACATCATACCAAATACAAGTAATGACTTAGACCAAAATACTTATTTGTTATCTTATTCTTGTAAAGAGATTGTTGTCCTAAATAACCCTTTCACTGGTTCACACAATCGGTACCTGCATCTAGAAGTCTATTCTGCACCAGGCCTTGCGCATGGCCCACGCGACATGAAACACGCTAGCAGACGACATACTCATAAAACCGATAAAACAGCAATATCTCTGTGACACTTACATCTAAATTTATACAGAACGGTTCACAATACATTCTAGTAATATTAAATGCAAGGAATGAAGGTTTACGTTACCTGGAAATAGACAAAACAGCAATTTATTTGCGACCACCGCGAACACACAGCCGGTTGGCAACAACGTGATATAGCTGGAGCGGTGACGTCATGCGATTGTCTACCAAAACTTGCACTTAGCGTGACGTGAACACGGACTGACATTCACACAATAAATTGTTCCATACACTCAGTTATCAAGATATGTACATTTGTATTCACAGATAATGCGATTAAAGAAAGCATAGATATCTGTCTAATAATGACCATCTAACAAGATGAACCATAACTGACCGAAACACAAAGAACAAGTAGTTTTACTTTGTCTCAAGGAAAAGGGGGGGGGGTATATTATCTTCAGTTACATTGTGACTTAGCTGCATATATTTTACCACACGTTACACTCTACCCTCCGCGACAAATGTCGTCTCGACATTCGTAGCAAAGAATGAAAATGTAAGGAAAAATAAACATTCAGTAATATTCTACAGTATCATACTGTTCAGACATAATAAACAGTGTCGCCTGCACAATGCCACTGTATTGAAGATGGTTGAGCTGATGCTTCCTTCTCTGCAGGTGCTTCCCACAGCTGTCGACTGTACGTAGGCGTTCCCATCTCGTCGTAAGTGAAGCGTCTAGGGGGCTCTCTCTGCCGGATCGGGCGGTTGTATGGTCTTTCATCCCGTCCAGGAGATGCATCCAAGTTGTCTATGTTGTCGTCGGTTTGTGTACGTTGTATCTCATCCTGTGGGATCGTTGCTGATCTAGGCTGCGGGAGAACGAACACATCAGCTTCAGGACGAAGAGCATAGGTCGGCTGGGGCATCCTCGTGGGTACTACTCCTCCGTCATCCGACTCGCTATCTGTCCGTACAACTTCTCCCTGATCCCTTCGTGGTGTTTTCCTGGGACGAGGTGGGCGTTTCTGACTGGGAGGGCTGATCGGCTCAAGTTGATCACATGGAAGTAGAATATTTCGGTGGAGCACTCGAGTGCGTCCCGTTCCACGCTCTGGCCTGAGTTCATATACTGGACTATCTGGATGACATCTTCTGACGATCACATGAATTTCATCCTCCCAGTGGTTTCGAAGCTTTCCGGGGCCTCCTCTCTCCGAAAGGTTCCTGATCAGGACCCGGTCACCCGGATGAAGGTCTGCGGCGCCAGTCTTCTTGTCATAACGAGATTTAGCCTTATCCGTCGCTTTCCTTGTCCGATGTGAAGCTATATCATAGGCTTCCCGCATTCGCTCTTTCCATTCCTGGGAATACTGAGTGTGACTCACAACATCCTGAGAACTCTCTAGTCCAAAAGCAAGGTCAATGGGCAAACGCGGAGAGCGGCCATACAACAAAAAGAATGGAGAATATCCTGTTGTTTCATGTTTGGTGCAGTTGTAGGCGTGCACTACCTTGTTGAGATGACGTCTCCAGTCTCTCTTCTCCTTTTGCCCCAGTGTCCTCAGCATTGCCAGCAGGGTACGGTTAAATCTTTCCGTTTGCCCATTGCCCTGTGGGTGGTAGGGTGTCGTACGGGAGTGAATAATCTGACTGTACCTCTCGAGGTCCTTGAAGAGTTCGTTTTCGAATTCTCCACCTTGATCGTGGTGGATCCGAGATGGAAACCCATACCGTAAGATAAAATCATTGTAGATCTTCTCGGCTACAGTACGCCCCGACTTGTTAGTAGTGGCATACGCCTGGGCGAAACGGGTGAAGTGGTCAACGACCACTAGGATATACTCATATCCACCGGAACACTTTTCTAGATGGAGGAAGTCTATGGATATTAACTCGAACGGAGCAGTGGTTGTGATGCTACTCATGGGAGCCCTCTTCAGCACATTGGGTTTTTTACTCCTGATGCAGCCACACCGCTTGGTGATGTATTCCTCGATGTCATTCCTCATTTTCGGCCAATAAAATCTTGATCTTATTAGGTCATCCACTCGATCCACTCCTAAGTGACCCATGTCGTCGTGGAGTTCCCGCACTATTCTGGCATGGAAGACTTGCGGCATGACTAGTTGGACCCTACTGTCGTTTCCAGCTTGTACTCTCCTGCAGAGGACATCATCCGTACTGAGAAACAGTTTCTTCCATTCACGACTCAAGGTAAGTGTTCTGTCCTTTACTATCCCGAATGCCGATATGCCATCACCCCAGAGCTAGCTAGCGAGTCCAGAAGTACCTCGAGAGCGTCCTGATGTTCTTGGTGCCACACAATTCGCTCACCAGATGGTCTTTGCCCATTACTTTTACCGACCTTCTTCTTAGAACGCCGACTGCTTGTTGTAATGGTATCACTCTTTGGTACCTTGAACAAGTCATAAAGAGGTGCTGCCTTGCGGGAGAAGTCGGGAATGTAACGACGATAATAGCTGAGGAGCCCCATCAGTTGTCGAACATCTCCAACCGTTTCCGGAGTTCTGTTTTTCAAGGACAAGACCGCTTCCTTCTCCTTGGGATCAATGTGGTAGCCTTGCTGGGAGACGATGTTGCCTAAGTAGCGGACCTCACGCTTGAAGAGTTCACACTTGCGTGGCTTGAGCTTGATCCCCCGGTTCTTCAGCCGTCGCAACACAGCTCTCACGTCCTTCAGGTGCTGTTCAAATGTTGGACTGTAGACAATCGTATCATCCAGATACGGCAGGCAGATGTCATCCCGCAAATCAGAGAGGCAATCGTCCATGAACCTCTGGAAGACAGCTGGTGCGTTGGTTAGACCGAAGGGGATCCGGTTCCACTCGTATAATCCCCAGGGGGTAACGAATGCTGTCAGTGGTTTACTGCCCTCTGCCATGGAGCCCTGGTGGTATGCCTTGCCTTGGTCCATAACGCTGAACCAACTGTTGCCGCCAAGACTGTCCAAAACATCTTGGATTTTTGGTAATGGCTGACGATCTCTGACTGTCTTTTGGTTTAGCTGACGGTAGTCAATACATAGTCTAAGTCCTCCATCTTTCTTTCTAACACACACCATCGGTGACGAGTAGCTTGACTTGGACTTCTGTATCCAGCCCCTGTGGATCAGGTCGCATAAGTATTCCTTTACTTCTTTGTATAGAGGACGCGGCATGGAAATATAGTTCTTTTGCACCGGAATATCATCAACGAGTTTAATTTCCATTTTCAGATCAGGAGCACACCCAATGTCTTCATCAGATCGAGCAAACGCATCAGCTTCTTCCAGTAACATCTGACGAATCGATCGCTTCTGCTGATCTGTTAAGTCGGTTTTACTCAAATCAACCTCCGGTTCCGAGTCTTCTGATTGTGGATAGACTTTCCCTCTAGAAGAGGTAGTTGATCTGTCAGCAGGTTGAACTTCCTCCTGTGGCATCGGAAAGATGGCACGAACGGGTTCTACCGACCCTAAAAACGTCCTACTATGAATCTCTATTGGATGCTGGGTTGTGTTCGTCACTGGTACTTTGATACTACGAGTGGATCTTGTTATATCCAGCAACACCTCGTCAACCTCTAGTCCTTCGGCCAATACAGTAGATGGACATGGATCAAAGAAAGCTCGCATTCCATCCGTTTCACTACCAAGTCTGACTGGGCACTTGACGTTGACTTTGCTCTTCGCCGGTACTGTTATACGACTTTTTCCAGTCTTCACATCAGCGAATGTGTCTACTTTGGCTGTTCGTATAAAGTTCACTAAAGTCCCAACTTGTTTCTTGGCCACACTTGGGAAGGCCCTATGAATGCTCTCATTGACAGCGTTCTGTTTTGGATCTATCCTGTCAGTCAGGAGCACATATTCCTTGATGAGATTATACCCTACGATCGGATTCTGAAGCTTCTTATCTTCGACCACCAGAAATGGAGCTATAATCTCACCTGGCATCTCTCCGCGGTACGGTAGGGAAAACGCTAGATCTACCCATCCAAGGTATGGTATCTGTATCCCATTTGCTGCTCTAAGATCTAGATTTTCCCCAGTCAATTCTGAAACTGGTCTCAACCCCTTCTTCACGTTAGTGATGACCCAGTGGTGAGGGATCAAGCTGACCTGAGAACCTGTGTCCCATAAGGCTGTCGTTTCCACTGCATCTAGTCGACAGGAGACCAAACACTGCTCACCCACCAGCTTGGTGAGCCTGATTTTCTGCTTCGAAGTCAGCGGTCGGGTATAGCACCCGTTACAACCTAGTTCTGTAGCTTGTCCATCTTCTTGGTTCCTTTTGTGTTGGGACCCGTTTTCTCCAGTCACTTCAGGTCCCCTCATAGTGACTGGGACCCGTTTCCCGACGGCCCGTTTTGCTTGAAAGATGTTTGCTTCCGCTTGAGGCAACCCGCGAAGTAATGTTCGTCACTCCCGCAGAAGAAACAGTGGGTGCAGGCGTTCCCTTTACCACGCTCACGGCACTGTGGGCACCCCCTGGCACGCGACTCGTTGGACACATTCGATCCTTTCCTGGCTGGCGGTCTGACTTCCTGTTGTTTAAGCTGTTCTGAAATTGTTGCAATCTCAGCTCTCAACTCTCTGACTTCATCCTTGACCTCTGTAAGAGCATTGGGCTTGCCAGGTTTTCTAAATTCTGAACCATCTGGGACACACTGTGATACTTCAACCTGATGAGATCTGACTCGGTTGCGCAATCTGGATGCTCTTTCTGTTTCTGCGGAACTTGCACTTCTCATTTTCCGGATCAGCTCAGTATCAGAAACATCCGGGTTCTGGAGCAAGGGTTGTAGTTCTTGCCGAATCGCATCACTGACCAGTCCGGTGTGTAAGGCGTGCAGAAACATTCCTTGTACCAATTCAGAGCTGTACTTAATACCGGACCCTGATTCTCTGGATGCGAACAGAACTGTCTGTCGTACATTAAGGGCCCTAATCAGGAAGTTCTGCGGGTCTTCTTTCGGCATCTGGGACAAATTACACAGCTCTTGATACAGCTCCGTTGCCGATTTATCTTCGTAGTGGGATTGGAGCATCTCTCTTAACATGGGTAGAGTTAAGTCGTCCAACTTTTCCATGTAGCTGCGGATTTCCACGCTGGGACCCATGGCGCGAAGTACTGCTTCCTTAATTTCCTCTTGTGTGTATCCTTGCTTCAGTCCAGAATCAATTTGTCTTGTGAAGCTGCTGAACGTAAGCCTATCTTTTTGGCCAGGTTCACCCAGTTGACCACTGATCTTAAAATCCTTTCGATACACACTGTTCGTTAGTCTTTCCCTGGTTCCTGCATCTCGAGCCATCGCTACTGCAGTAGATGTTGTTACTTGGGTGGATGATCCACCAGCCCGTGTCGGATTGTCAGAGGAAGGTGCTTCCCCTGAGATCGCTAGGAGTTGGTTGAGGAAGGCCTGTACCTCCCGGTAAACATGAAGACCACCATCATGTTGTTTTTCTTCCTCTACTTCTAAAAACTCGACAATGCGTTTAGACATCTGTAATTTAGACTCTTGCTCTCCCAGAGGGATGCCTAAATGCTCATAAACTTTCCCTAACCCCTCAACAGACAATGTATACAATGTTCCCAAAACCTCACACTGCAGGTTTTCCATTTTTGCGACAATTTAGCCTGAAAATATTAACTGAATTCAGCAAGTTGACATGGACATACAATGCATGGGTTAAAACAACAATATATCAATATTCTTAAAACTTGCAGTATTGAAGTAAAGTCCTATTGTGTTGTTATTCCACAGTTTCAAATACCCTATGGCTTTCAGGCCTTGCAGCAGTTCTGTAGTCTCTTTACTGTAAAAGAGCACCGATAATCACATTAACACTGGCGGAATCCTACGTCTCCCATGGAATACTTCTGGCAAAGGTAATCTGTGACAATGACCCTTCTGCTTGTCCATAGACTCGTATTAACACTGGAGGAATCCTACATCTCCCATGGAATACTTCTGGCAAAGGTAATCGGTGAGGAAGACCCTTCTGCTTGTCCATAGATTCGTATTAACAGTGTCCGCAATCCTCAAACCCAGTTTAATCAAAATTCGGTTCCTGTGACCACAAGTCAATTATCCCAATATTGCATCAACAGAGTAGGACACGTCAATTTTCCAGTCAAGATGGAATAATATTTATCTCAATGTCAATGTCCAATGCACGTCTGAATGATCGAATGTTGCTACCAGCTATAGTTATCTTCTAGGTGAGTATGATTTTTTTTTCACACCCAACACCTCAACGAAGTCGAAGTATTTCCGCTTTATATACTACTTCTGCATATTTCGAATCAGAAACTGGTAATTCGCTGGTGGTCCTTGGCCAGTGATTTGTCGCTAAGCTGTACCAACCCTGTTCATCTATCATCACGTCCGGGTCACCAGAAATGTTACCCAGTCTTGGGCTGGGGGTTGCGAGTTCAAAGATTTGACAACACAGGGTATCTGGAAATAGACAAAACAGCAATTTATTTGCGACCACCGCGAACACACAGCCGGTTGGCAACAACGTGATATAGCTGGAGCGGTGACGTCATGCGATTATTTAATCATCAATATGAATTATGTGAAATGAAATAAAAATGGTTCGTTACCATGGTTACACTCAATAACATGTCTTCTGTTATCATTTTATCTGACTCCGTACAAGGGATAACAGGATGAACTTAATACAGAACGAATACAATAATTTTCAATAGTGTACCTATGCAACATCAGTATGTTATATACGGGCCACCGTAGATATCTGCTACGTCATCAAAATTCCCACATATCATAATAAATGCAAGTAAACATTTTGACTGCATGATTAAATCAATTTCGAACGATCTAGTCCGATACACATAATCTGATGTAGTTATGCTACCTCACTATGGTGAATACGGGCCACCGTAGATATTTGCTACGCCATCAACACTCTCCGATATCATAAGAAATCATGTGAATTACCTAATGTACACGATACAACAATTTGGAACAATTAAAGTGCAATTCCCGTTAGCTTACGTATTTATGCTATTTCGGTTTGGTGTATATGGGCCACCGTAGATACGCAAAACTATCAGACATCATACCAAATACAAGTAATGACTTAGCCCAAAATACTTATTTGTTATCTTATTCTTGTAAAGAGATTGTTGTCCTAAATAACCCTTTCACTGGTTCACACAATCGGTACCTGCATCTAGAAGTCTATTCTGCACCAGGCCTTGCGCATGGCCCACGCGACATGAAACACGCTAGCAGACGACATACTCATAAAACCGATAAAACAGCAATATCTCTATGACACTTACATCTAAATTTATACAGAACGGTTCACAATACATTCTAGTAATATTAAATGCAAGGAATGAAGGTTTACGTTACCTGGAAATAGACAAAACAGCAATTTATTTGCGACCACCGCGAACACACAGCCGGTTGGCAACAACGTGATATAGCTGGAGCGGTGACGTCATGCGATTGTCTACCAAAACTTGCACTTAGCGTGACGTGAACACGGACTGACATTCACACAATAAATTGTTCCATACACTCAGTTATCAAGATATGTACATTTGTATTCACAGATAATGCGATTAAAGAAAGCATAGATATCTGTCTAATAATGACCATCTAACAAGATGAACCATAACTGACCGAAACACAAAGAACAAGTAGTTTTACTTTGTCTCAAGGAAAAGGGGGGGGGGGGGTATATTATCTTCAGTTACATTGTGACTTAGCTGCATATATTTTACCACACGTTACATATCCACTCGAAAAAAGTTGAGATTTTCAATAATTTGATATTTTTAGGCCACAGTAGTAGTATGTAAAGCACGGATAAAGCCAGTGGCTCGTCACTGCACATGCGCAGGTAATTGTACGACGTCACTCCCGGTCTGCGTGAATCGGGCGTGACCTGGGTAGGAAACATGATAGGAATGCATGTACTGACCCTTCTGTGGGGGTTTTCCCCCAGAATTTCGCTAACGTCCGTGTCTTCATCCGGGCACTTCACGGCCACGCCTGCATCCGGGTATGTATGAGGTTCTTGAGGAGGCGACTGTATGTAATGAGCTGTATGTGGGGTTTTTCTTTTTTCGCTGACGTCCATGTCTTTCATCCGGGCACAAATGGGTAGGAAACATGATAGGAATGCATGTACTGACCTGTCTGCGGGTCCCCCCCCCCCAGAATTTCGCTGACGTCCGTGTCTTTCATCCGGGCACTTCACGTCCGCGCCTGCATCCGGGTATGTATGAGGTTCTTGAGGAGGCGATGTGACATCACGAGGTCATGAGGTGTGCGCAGGAGTGTTCTGAGCAAGTGTATGCCGTCACTTCCGGTCTGCGTGAATCGGGCGTGACCTTAAGACATGTATTCCTTCACGGTGATGCGGTCTGCCTCCGCGGACAGAAAGTAGTCCCAAATACGTGGGTTTTCTTGAGAATGTTCGGCAATCTTCAGAGGCGAGAGGGGCCCCTAGTGAACTGATTGGGTCGAGTGAGGTATCAAAGTGAAACGTTCCTCCAGGGCTATCCAGTCATGGGTGGGTGCATGTAAAATTAGGATTTGTTCCGAAAATATAAAAAGCGGAACGCGGACTTTACCCCTACAATAGGGAAAAACTCCTATCAACCCTATCCCAAAGGGCTAATATCGCTCCCTGGCTTATGGGAGCCTGCTGAGAGAGATAGGGTGGGAGAGTGGGTGTATGTAAAAGTTTCTCCAGAAAAAAATATAAAAAGCGGAACACGGACTTTACCTCTACAATAGAGGAAAACCCCTAACAACCCTATCCCAAAGGGCTAATATGGGTCCCTGGCTTATCGGGGCCTGCTGAGAGAGGTAGGGTGGGAGAGTGGGTGTATGCAAAAAGTTTCTCCAGAAAAAAATATAACAAGATCCCAAGGGGCTTCAATATGCGCCCGTATATCTGGAATTACATTGGTCCAAATTTCAAGTTTGTTTAATAGCCTTGATTCCAATTGGTAGCTAGCAATCCAGAGAAAAGTCTACAATTTTGTGCTTCTGAGAATGTAACATATCACATCTTATATTGAATGATAAACTAAAATGAGCTTAACTCTTGGTAACTAGTTGACCTTGGAGCAAGAGCCGAGAGCTCACATATCCCACACTGAAATCGACAATAGTCAAACACAAGAAAATAGTAGTTTTCTCTCTTTCAAGGAAAAAGAAAATGATGAAGTAAACCTTTGTTCTTAATAAACAGGTATGAAGTTCATAAAGGACCCCTCTCGCCGTTAAAATAGTAAATGTATGGTTTTTATTTCACAACAGTTTAACTATTGTAGCTGTTCCAAACACGGGAGACAATTCTACAGGACAAATGCCATATACATGTAGGGGAGAGAACTCTGAATATTCCAACCCAACACATATAGTCAGCTAAACTTGATTCAGTTTCGGGGGACTGTGACCTTGACCTTTGATCGACTGATGTATGGCTTCTCTTTGCCATGCAAGTAAGGTATACTCAAAGTTTGATACCAATCCATACCTTGAAACCAGAGTTATCGCATGGACAATAGATGTTAAAGGATGAATAGACAGAGCACAACATCGCATTACATGATCTCATCTTCGACAGGCATATGAAAATGTGACTTTTGATAATTTCCTGATTTTGAGGTCACAGTGACTTTGACCTTTGACCTTGACCTAAATTTTGGTACACGACACATCGTCTTCCCTCAATGTATCAATGGACACAAAAATATCATGATTTTTATAAATTTCATGATTTTGGGGGTCACAGTGACCTTGACGTTCGGCCTTGACCTACATTTTGGTACATGACACATTATGTCCCCCTAATGTATCCACTGACACACAAAAAAAATTCAAAGATTTCTTGATTCTGGAGTCACAGTGACCTTGACTATTTACCTTGACCTGAATTTTGGTACATGATAAACCGTCTCCCCGTAATTTCTCAACGGACACAAAAAATCATGATTTTTAACAATTTCACGATTTTGGGGTCACAGTGACCTTGACCTTTGACCGTGACCTACATTTTGGTATGTGACACATCATGTCCCCCTAATGTATCTACTGACACAAAGAAATGTTATTTTCAAGAAATTTCCTGATTTTGGACACACAGTGACCTTTGACCTTGACCTACTATTGGTATGCGACACTTCATTTCCTCCTATTGAATCCACTCACAAAAAATTAGTAATTTTTAATAATTTCCTGATTTTTAGGTCACACTGACGTTTGACCTTGATTCTGGGGTCACAGTGATATTGACTATTGACCTGGATCTAAATTTTGGTACATGACAAAACGGCTACCCGTATTTTCTCAATGGACTCGAAAAATCATGATTTTTAACCATGTCACGATTTTGGGGTCACAGTGACCTTGACCTCTGACCTTGACCTACATTTTTATATGTGCCACATCCTGTCCCCCTACTGTATCTACTGACACAAAGAAATGTTATTTTCAAGAATTTCCTGATTTTGGAGACACAGTGACCTTTGAACTTCGACCTTGAACTATATTTTGCTATGCGACACTTCATTTACCCCTATTTAATTCACTCACAAAAAATTAGAAATTTTTAATGATTTCCTGATTTTCCAGTCACACTGACCTTTGACCTCTGACTTCGACCTACATTTGGTATGCAACACATCATTCCCCCCTAGGGCATCCGCTCACCAAAAATTAGAACAGTAGATAGAAAACTGTCAACGATCAATGATTTCCTGATTTTAGGCAACAGTGACCTTTGAGCTCTGACCTTGACCTCAATTTTGGTACACGACACATCGTCTTCACCTAGCGTATCCACTCACAAAAAATTGCAACTGTGGATAGAAAACGTTCACAGATATAGACCAGACACGAACACTTCAGTGATTTCCTGTTTTTTAGGCCAGTGACCTTTGACCTCTGACCTTGACCTTCACTTTGGTACGCGACACATCGTCTCCCCATAGGGTATCCACTCACCAAAAATTAGAACTGTAGACAGAAAACTGTCCCAGATATAGACCGGACACGATGGACGGACAGACGGACACACGGATGGAAACCGCCATCACATAATACGTCCGCCTTTTGGCGGGCGTATAAAAAGCGGAACACGGACTTTACCCCTACAATGGAGGAAAACCCTTATCAACCCTATCCCAAAGGGCTAATATCGGTCCCCGGGCTTATCGGGGTCTGGGTGCATGGGTGGGTGCATGTAAAATTAGGGTATTCATCTTACATCCGGGTTTTTCTACGCAGGTCACGTGGTTTGGTGGGTCTGCGCAAGTGTGTGACGTCACTTCCGGTTTTCAGAATGACCAGAAAAAAATACCTTCGAATACAGAAGAGTTCCAATTTTTTCAACATCCAAGTTTTCCCCGGCCCGGCCACAGCGTGCGCGGGTTATCCGGCCGCACACGCGCGAGCACGGGTTAAAGGGAAGTTTCGGAAGTGTGCAAGAGCACTATATCACAACGGGGTATATATTTCATCCAAGTATAGCGGAAAGCAGTTGTCGTGAATAACAACAAGTTCAGCAATGTTTATACTGTTTATTATCCCCAATGTTACATCATACCCAGGCTGGGGGAGCCGCCCTGGGTATGTTAAGTATGTTCACAGCAAAACAAATTGAAATATCAAACACCAGCTTACATCCGGATTTTTCCATGTTTACTGTCACGTGACCGGCAATGACCTTTAACTGCCGACATGAGCTTTAACTTTTAACCTTTAACATCCGCATGTAAATACACCCATAGAGGTTCCTCCAGCGTGGATGTGCTGTGATGGAGGGGCTAATAAAAGGATTGACCTGTAATCTTTGTTGTTGTTGCTCTCTTTTTTGGACTAACCAATCAGAAGAGTACGTATCACGGACTACACCCGTAGAGCTACGTATAGGTGCGTATGTGTGACATGATCTATAAAACACGTCCCTCTGGATCCCACACCCCCATTCTTACGGTTGCAGATCCATGACGGACACCCATCCCTATGCGACTCGCATTTTACAGCATGCGACCGTGGTTAATTCACTCACGGATTACCGAGCAGTGGTTCGGTCCATGTTTGCAGATGGCGACGACAACGAGGGGCGACGCCAGATCCTGAAAGAGTTCACAGAAGCGGTCCTCGACAGAGTGCACTCGATGGAGAGATGTGCTATCACTCACCACTACTGGACTATGACAGCCATCCTTGATGCCCGGACTATGGACCACGAGCGCTCACGCCGGAACCAGCGACGGCTCGTTGGCCTAGTAATGGTCTTTGCCCTATTGACCCTGACGCTGTGGCAATGACAACGACAGACACGCTTATGTGCAACCGATATATACGAGGGTCAGTCACAGTGTGCGTCATTCACCGATCGTCATTGCGTCAACCATGTCACCAGTCCTACCTTACATCCCGGGTGGGGTTACACGTCTATGAAGATAAAGTCACCATCGTTGAAGACCGCGAAGATGTTTGCTGGTCGCGCGCTGAGACCTGACCATAAATACGAGAGACAGTCAGGGTGTGTGTCATTCACCGTTCGTCATTGGGTCAACCATGTCATCAGTCCTACTAGCTATCCTTCCCCTTACACCCCGGGTGGGGTTACACGTCTATGATGATAAAGTCACCATCGTTGAAGACCGCGGAGATGTTTGCTGGTCGCGCGCTGAGACCGTATCGAATACGGTTACGCTACATCGTGACGGCTGGACCAAATTTAAACGGGTGTTGAGCGGTGAGCTCGATGGAAACCTCACCCACATAGACAATGCCATCTACGTACACCGTGGACCCTTCTTCCCACGCCTGGGCCGTTACCAAGACCCTACGCGAGGCTTCACCCTAGACCCCGATCTGTGGACAGCTTTCGAGAAAGTGGTGCCTATTGTGGACCAGCTGTTTACACCGGACGAGCGGTCAGCTGATCAGTTGGGGTGGGCTCGTGCCCTGAGTGAAGCGGCAGCAGAAGCCAATGAACAAATTTCTAGCAATGAAACAGACGACGATGCCATTGATTATCCGGCTAGACTCAGTCAGCCCAGTGACAATTGCGTCCATACAACGCAGGCCGGTACGGCATCGGAACCCAAATGAAAGCATCCAGAAAGGAACTGTGACCCCAGCGCCAGATATTCACAGATAATATGTGGTGTACGTTTCATGTTGCAAGCCCATAATGCACCATGTTCTGACGTCCTAAAAATACGAGTAACAGTCAAATCTTGTACCATTCACGTACTGACCATGATGGAACATATAATACGGGCGTTTCTCAGCTTGACCCCGAGGTCTTCCTGCACGTCTATGCGGATAAGATCGATATCATGGAGGAGGTGGGAGACATATGTGATGCAGACCCTACACAACCGTGCCCGGCTCACATTCGTCTGTCCCGGGAGGGCTGGACCAAATTCAAACGGGTGTTGTCTGGTGAACTGGACGGCGACCTCATCCACTTGTGTCACGATGTGTACATCCGACGCGGCCCCTTCTTTGCTCAATTGGCTCGGCTAGATGGGGGTACAGTGCATTTTACCCTTCACCCTGTTCTATGGTCTGCATTGGAAGATGCCGTGGCAGATGTGGATCAAGTGCTTACGGAGGAAGAGCGGTCATCAGACGAGTTGAACTGGTCATTTACCATGGACAATGTGAATCCCAATGAACAAATTTCTACCAATGAACCAGACGACGATGGTCGGTATATCTTGACGTGCATCGATATCCTGTCAAAGTATGCGTGGGTGATACCCATCCGGACGAAAACGGGGGCGAATCTCATAGAGGCGTTCAAGGAGATCTTCAAGACCGGGCCCAAACCCTTGTATTTGCAAACCGACGAAGGCATGGAATTCCTCAACAGACCGTTCCAAGCCTTTCTCAAGAAGCAGAAGGTCTTCTTCTTTCACACCTACGAGACCAAGGCTTCCGTTGTGGAAAGGTTCAACAGGACATTCAAAGGCCGCATGTATAAATATTTCACCTATAAGAATACAAGGCGGTACATCGATGTTCTCCCGAAACTTGTGAGTGGTTACAATCAAGCCTATCACCGGAATATACGTAGAGCCCCCATTACCTTGACCCAACGCAATGAAGCCCAACTCCGGCGTGTCTTGTACCCCATACAATCGCAGCGAATGCCGAAGAAGGAGTTCAAGGTCGGGGACCCTGTACGGATCAGTAAAGTCAAGGGCAAGTTCGAGGAAAGTTACTTGCCCAACTGGAGCGATGAGCACTTCCTGATTAAACGGCGCCTACCCCGACAGCGGCGAGTCTATGAACTGGAAGATCTTCAAGGGGAACCGTTGCTAGGGAATCTTTACGAGCTGGAATTACAACCTGTTGTAAAAACAAAGCAAGACTACTATACGGTGGAACGCATCCTAAAAACCGAACGTCGACGTGGCATCCAATTTCATTTCGTCAAATAACAAGGCTGGCCCAGTTCCTTCAATTCATGGGTCACGGCCAACCAGGTGAAACGAGTATAAAACAAGACACCACCGCCATCATCCTTCATTCCACGTTCGGCCATGAACACAGTGCAATCGTCTCTGAACATAGCGTCGCCCAAAACGCGCAAAGCACAAGTGGGCTTTGTAGTGATATTGCTAACCCTGCTGAGTGTGTTGTACGGAGGTGTGTTTTACGACGTAGCCTATCTCAGCACTCTACTCATCCCACCAAAGACACAACCACCAGCCGACAGTCAAACCAGTCTACAGATAGTCAATCCCGTGACCGAAACGAGCCCAGACATCACCGCCACATCACGTGTACAGTCAACACCTACACCGCGTATAGAGTCAACGCCTACACCATGTAGTTGACACTAATTCATCGAAATGCCGTGACGCCCGTCAACGTCCGTCGTTACGCCTTAACGCCCGTCTCAACACCTGAGGGTGCATTCCACAGTTGCCACGGTTTCGCACAAAGTGGCCCCTCCCTAATTTCATAATAAGAAAGGTCGCCCGTTTTTGAAAGCATTGTTATTTTATCCTGCCTTTCTACTAACTGATATCTATAGTATCACCTGGATGTACCCGGTAACCATTTCTCCAAACGAAGATATAACAATTCCTTGTTGATCGTACCTACGCGTCACTACAGAGTTGATCGTGTCTGGAAATGAATATCTGGCCGGCCAAAATCCGCACTTTTTCGAGGACCGAAAATGTTGATCCCTTTATGGTCGACCCCCGTTTTTTCGCCATTTTAAATTGTCCGTTGGACGGGAAACACTTTATCCCTATCTGGCTTGGGCTTTTTTGGGGCCTGTATTTTTCTTATCCCTTGTGCTAGGGGGCTGAAGCTTACTACATTATACCCTTGGGTCAAGCTCTACCAGAAAATGTTAAAAACAATCCAAGATGGCCACATTGATGACGTCACAGTGTCGTCATTTTCAAAACTGCATTTTTGGCCGATTTTTCGGTCGGATTTTTCGAAAATTTTTATTTGTGCAATTTCTCCGCAAGTACTGCATGATAAATTAGTAAATATTATTGTGCTGTGAAATAAAACAGTTTTTGCTCACTTTTCATCGCGGAAAAGCAGAAATGTTGAAGAAATATCACAAAAGCATCATTTTGTTGATACCCCACGTGGCCGCCATCTTGAATTTACCCATAATCCTCAACTCGGGGGTTATGCAAATGGGCTCAAAATGACCCCAATATGATCAACTATAAAGTCAAGGAGTTTCAGCACTCCATTTTTTGTCGTTCCGGAGATAGCGCGGAAGTTTGGTAGTGGGGCGATTTGCCCCCGCCCCCCCCCCCCGGCCAGGTAGGGTTAACATGCATCAAACGAAAATCATTTCGTACGTTTTCTGTGGGTCGAATTTGACACATTTTCATACATTTTATGGAATTTTTTAGAAAAGTTGAAGGTTTAAGGAGGATTGCACGCCTTTCATTTTCAATTGCTAAATTGCATGAGTGTGCCCATTTAGAAAATATAAACGCCCTATCCCAACGCCTTATGCATTGTCGATCATCTATTGACGGACATCATTATGTTGGGGGTTGAAGAAGATAATTCCGGTCTCCAGCTGCATCTCCATAAAGGTTTGAAATGCCTCATGCAGGGTCAGCAAATTCTGGGCACGGGTAGTTGTGTTGGTATCCTCTTCGGGTACTATCTGTTTCTTATGTAGCAGAAGACTACCCGGGTCACCCATTGGATGTCATCTATGAGCGTGATAAGATTACAACGCATGCGTTGGTGCTGAACGGTCTCGGTGGATCCACCTTGAGCGGTATCAATAATATCATCGACTTGAACGTTGGTTTGACGTAACGCTTCGGCTAGAGTATCCTCGTTGTCGGGTTCAAAGTTTACTCCAAACAAGGTGGACTCTGTAGTGCTCATGGTGAAATAAGGAAAATGATGTCGTATGGGCTATCTTAATGATGCGTTCAAACAAATGTTTCTTTTGAGCCATCGCTCTGACATACGCCGCTGTCCAGCTCATGCCTGGGGTTTTCAACACCAACGCTGTTCTTTCGATTTCCATATGGACCGGGACCTTGTCCAGCAATTTCATATGAGTCACGTGGTCGACATACTGCTGACGTAAAGTCCGCCGTAATCTGGGTATCAATGTGTTATGGCTAAAATTGCGGCTTTCTCTTTCGAATACCCTTTGTGGTGAAACTTGTTTTCTGTGGCCTCCAACGCCTCGCCCATCTCGGCGTCCATACTTTCTTTGAACACATCCTCCTTTGTACGGGTTTGGGTTGTTCCTTCACGGTTGGGTGATATTCCGGGACTGATGGTATGAAAGGAATCCGCTGTATGGGGGTGGGTTGCTGCTGCTGGACGGGTACTGCCAGGTGTAGACTCGTTGGACGGTGTAGGGGTATATGACGTTGTGGTGACCCCTCGCCGGGTAACAGGTGGGTCGTCAACCGGCGATCTTCGGCAGTATGAGCTTTTGAGTCTACGAACAGGTAGCCATACGAACGACTTGTCACACCTTGAAACGCCTGCATGAAATGGTCGATGTTCTGACGATAAATTCGACTACCAAACACACGGATTTGTGCTCTGTCGATGGGACTGGAGAACATCACAAAGTATTGGCAATATCTCTGGACGCCTTCCCTTGAGGAAAGAGATTCTGGGTCAAATAGATGACGGACAGATTCCGATAATGGGATCCTTTGGTAAACAAGTCTGCAACGTATGAATTGTCCTTGGCCGCACTCATCAGATCATGTAGCACTACCACGTCGGTCTTCTCGGGGTCGAAGAAATACGCTTGATCGATATCGTGAGGAATTCCTGGGACGAAGCTCACATTCTGTAACCTTGTAGTTTCGTAGGTGTATTGCCACTGGCTATAGCATCAGACTATACGGGTATAACTATAGGGCCCTTCTTCTAAGAATTTCATCACCCAGAACGTCTTGCCACATCCCGTAGGGTCGCTCACCGTCATGGTATAGGGATGCTCTGCTCCACTTGGTGGACCTATAGAGGGACTCGGTGGTGTCTCTTGGTTGTGTTTGCATTGAATGTGTCTGAGCATACTTTCGTGACGAGAGAAAGTTCTCTGACAGAACGTACACGTACACGACATGTTGATAAGTCGACCAATACATATGGACTGAAGAGGGACACGTGTTAATCCGAATGTGTACAGTTGACACCACCATCACCACCACGGCGACCACCACCACAACTACCACCACCACCACACACATCACCAAAAACACACACACCATCACAAACACACACACCACACACCACCACCACCACACACACACCACCACAAACACACACACCACCACAAACGCACACAGCACACCACACACCACCACCACCACCACCACCACTACCTCGATCACCGCCACCACCACCACCACTATCACCAACACACACACCACCACAAACACACACCACTACCACCACCACACACCAACACAAACATACGCCACACCACCACCACCATCACCACACACACACACACGCACACGCACACACCCACGCGCACAGACACACACACGCACACACACACACACGCACGCACACACACACACACACACACACACACACACACACAGGTAACTCTACCGGGTAGCCGGGTGGAACAAGGCCCTTATCTCCTCCAAACGCGCTCCATTACACCTCCGAAACTCCCCTCTCTCTACTACTCCCGAGTGATCCGTAAATAGAACAGGGGTTTTCCCAGAAAATTCCCCGAAAAATTAACCTTGACGCCTTGCTGCTTTCTGTACCACTAAACTGGATTACTTCCCTTGATTTTACTTCCCCGAAATTGAGAGACTACACCATCTCAACAACAATATTCTCATTTCTATGATTCCGTTTTGTTTCTGTGAGAACATGCACCCACTCATAACTTGATCGGGGTGGAGGAGCGCTTCACATGGATACCCTCCCAACTCAGTACGCCCACTATGGGCCCACCTCGACCCCAAAACGTCCATTCCCATGCGCTTTTTCTACTGCGCAGGCGCACCATTGCGCTACTTTTACTCCACACCAGTCCATTTGGACTCTACCTCATGAGAGCTCCTCGACCCATTCGCACCAGTATGGGTCCACCTCGACTCCAAAACGTCTATCCCAATGTCATTTTCCCACAATTCCCTGCCTGCGCATGTGTAGAATGTCGAAAACGGACGATACACTAGTCCAGTCGGACGCTCCCCCACGAGAGCTTCACGACGACACTCTCATACGGCCCAATCGGACTACTATTGATCCATCTCGACCCCAAAACGTCCATTCAAATACACATTTTCTACTGCGCATGCGCAGATAGACGATATTCCCACCCCACACCCATCCAGTTGGACGCTCCCCCATGAGTGCTTCAAACTGATACCTAACACAACCCAATCGGACCACTATGGGTCCACCTAGACCCCAAAATGTCCACCCCTATCTCGCGGCCTGCCTACTGCGCATACGCCATCAGCACTTTTCAACAAAAGTCAACGGCCTCGAGACCCCTCCCATCGTGTTCTACAGCTCGAGACGAAGAAAACAAGGGGCCACATCCCATACCGCAAGTGTCCATGAGTGGGAATGATTAACATATGCCTACTGCGCCAGAATGGACCTAACATGTCCACCCCAGACCTGCCTGAACTTTTCAGCGAAACTCAACCCATGGCCTCGAGACCTCTCCCGTCGTGTTCTAAATCGCGAGACAAAGAAAACAAGGTGTCACACAGACGCCCTTTTACTACTTATCAAATTGACGTCACGAATGACGTCAAATCCGGCCACGTGACATCCGGGTCACAGGTCACATCCGGGTCAAAGGTCAAAGGTGCGAATCAGGGGAGATAACCAGGAATTGGGTCAACATAGTTATACCCCCTAAATGGGTCCCCAGATAGCCTTTCTATATGTTAGGTGGTCAATATATGATGCTTGTGGTACCCTCCGAAACTTGTTCTGTATTCACTGCTAGTCAAAAGGCATCTTTGCATTGCTTTGAAGATCAATCCCTAGAATACTTCCAACTCCAGCCCAATTCCCCACCCCAACCACCTCCTGGATAGAGGGTGGAAAAGGCTTAATTTATCTGTTATAAAGCTGCTACTTGAAAAAGAGTATAGTGAACCCCATTTTCATTTCACTACATCACAACGCTATACACGTAGCTTTAGCCTAATGTATGGTCGACTTGGCTAGAGAAGATGATTTCACCAGGAATGTATAAATTTCAATTTAAAGAAACTTTGACTCTGGAAAGTTGAGAAAAATTGGCTTTAAAATGCTATTTCCCTATTAATTTTTAGTGATGTAGTCATTCGCTGGACACTTCCACGCATCACAATATTTTTTAAATAGGCCTAGTCATGGTGACCCCCACATTTTTTCCATAAAGTGTTTTTATCATTCACTCGATGAACCATTACCGGTACTGAACTTTTAAGCATATTCTCACTTTGAAAGTTCGAACGTGATCCACTGCCTATCTAAAATGTGAGAATGTGTGAAATCTGTCCAGATATAATTTGTAGACCTATTTTCATTGTGTTACTTTCAGTCCTTGCACCAAATGACCAAAGTATGCCTCCTACTAGATTTGTTTAAGAATTACATCAGCAGTTATTAACTTTTTGTAAAAACTGCGAAATTTCTAAAAGTACGATTTTGAAATGAAATTTCAGTTTATGTTTTGACGCATGTTATCATTTATTAGTCGTACCGTATCAAGTTTTAATTTAGAGGACATAAACCTGGAAAGTAGCAAAACATGAGCGTTTGAGGAATTTTGAAATAAATTAATTCGTGAACTTAAAATCTTTAATATAAACTTGTCAATTTTGTTTTTCAGAGATACGGGATTCCAAATATCAGTTTCCCATTAAAGCTGTATACACCTATGATGATATTGATATACCGAACTGTGATGGTTGACCCTAACCTATTAACGTCAGAATCTAACAACGTTCACCAAGGCCACACAACATACCGGTAACATGTGCGCACCTGATTGTCAAAAATTTGCCCTACGTGTTGGTACCATTACGTTTGGGGTGGAGTAGGTTTGGATTTGACAGCTGCGGCGTTTTTCGATTATCGATAATCCTGCAAAAGCAGTTAAGAATTTACTCTTAGGTTAATGTTTTACATTAAAAGCAAAGTATTATTTCTGATGTGCCTTTTTGTTGTTCCGTCACTGGAGCACATGTGGGCGGTTTAATTCTAATCACCCTCCCCCCCCTTTCAAATTGCAATTAGGACTCGCCCAATGATGGGTGGTTTGGAAAACAATGGCGCTGATGTGAAGGGTAGGATTCGAGGCGGGAATGAAATCTTCTGATTTGATAAGTTAATTTACGGATAAATGACACGCATCGCCCATGACAATGACATAGAAGTGGAGAGGAGGAAACGCTACAGCTATCGGTAAATTGTATTCAACAAATTATATGTACCGGTACATTAAATCTTTTCATCCTAAACTTCAGAACTTTACAACAACAACAACAACAACAAGAACAGCAAGTGACATCTGAAAAAGTAGGCCTAGTTGTTTTTGGCAAAATCTCTATTGATCAAGGTAAGAATCACCAAATTATTTGTCTTGATCCATCATTCTGTGCAAAATATTTGCAACGGATGGATCTATGATAAAATGGACACCAGTTGGCACTTGGACTTGCTTTTACACAAAAAAATATCTTCATCGTACACATACAATTGATACCTCGTTTGAAAGCCACGACCTGTAGAAGAAGAAAAAAATTTACAGAATGAAAATCCGTCCAGTATTCGCTGATGTCAAACATTTTGAAGTGGCTGGAAATGACGATTTTTGGTAGCCAAGTTGACATGGCTTCGTTCGTTCCTACTACGCCATGATGCCTCTCAATGAACTTACATGTACACTCCGGGATCAAACGGCTCCATGGGTCATTCGGCTCCATCCGGCAATAAAACAATCCCTCACAGCTCTCTGTCCAGTTGTTTTATCGAGTTCGGCAAAGAGTTTGATTGCCGTAAAGAGCTCATCCGTCTGCAATCAGTCTTCAAACATCAACGACCGGTTGAGAGCTGCGGTTGAACTTCCGCCATTATTTTCGTACGGCCGGTCACGTGATCGCACGATACGTTGCTGATCACGTGACACGTATGAATATAATGGCGGCGAATTCAACCGACCGTTGATGTTTGAAGACTGATTGCAGCTGGATGAGCTCTTCACGGCAATCAAACTCTTTGCCGAATTCGATAAAACAAATGGACAGAGAGCTGGGAGGGGTTGTTTTATTGCCGGATGGAGCCGAACGACCCATGGAGCCGTGTGATCCCGGAGTGTACATGTAAGTTCATTGAGAGGCATCATGGCGTAGTAGGAACGAACGAAGCCATGTCAACTTGGCTAGATTTTTGGGAGACATGCCTATGGGAAAGCCCAAATCCCATGGCACAAAGGAATTTGAACTTTGAAACGATGGATATCGTTAAATATTCGCTCAATTTTCATAATTTTTGGGACACATCTTCTTCAAGTATCACTTTTTAAAAATATTCCTTGAATGATCCTGATTGGCTAATATTGAGCTCCTCATTTGCATATCATTTGCATATATGTATCAAATTTGCACCCAAAACTATGTTTTCGTCCATTTTCAATTGATAAATCCAGCCTGTATTTAATTTTTTTTGCTTGGATTTAATAATTTACTTGTAATTATGTAAGATTAGACAGACAATATACATTTGAAGTCTAATTGTCAATAAATTAACATAAATTATGCATACATTTGCATAAATTATCGAAGACAAATAGTTGTTTCTAAACGTTATACTTCTGATTTTGGTGTTCATATCACAAGACTTCAATTTTAAAACCACTAACTTTTATGATTCTTTGCTGTGGGATATTGATTACAGTAGATTTAAAAAATGTTTTTGATTGGTTAATATTTATGAGCTAATTTGCATATCATTTGCATATATGTATCAACTTTGCTTACAAAGTTGGCTAACATCCAATGTTACTTTAATAGTAAGTTCATATTTTCTTATGGTGATTTCGTATCAGTATTTATCGAATATAGGAATGTTTCGTCTTTTCAAGACTCATCAGTATAAGTTGTACCACGTTGCATGTTTTTAACAAAGTCAGTCACTTGCAGACATACCACCCCAGTATGCCGTGGCTAGCATTGGGAAAGACCTTAAAGGAAATAAAAATGGTAGACATAAAATAAATTTGTAAGATATTGTTTACCATAGAATACCCAATGCCAGCCACAAGTGTTACCACAACTGGCAACTTCAAGCAATCCTGTGGTTGACAAGTGGAGTAAGTTATTGTAACAATCATAATTGTATGAAGAAATAGTCATGGCAAAAATAATCATTTACAACATAATTCAACTCTAAATGATGATATCACAGCGACACTGAGCATTATGCCGATCAAAATGATCAGATTTTAGAAAAGACGATGTTGAACAATAAAAGCGAAACCGTGGGATGGGCAGAACCAGCAACAGATTCCTGCATGGGTTGTATCGGCAGCAGAAAGGGAAGCAATACTCAGTGGCGATGTTGATAACACTAATCAATTACCCTGTCAGGGAAAAACAGAGATGGTATGAATACAAGTCAAGCTGATGATGTATAACCTTGTTTATTCTTGTTGTTTTACATATGCCAATTTACATTCATTCTGTCCACTATACATGTTTTGTTGGCGGTTGCGACATCCACAATTGACCCCCATCGCCATCCAAAGTAGTATGCTCCACACCAACAACCGTTATGTCCGAGTAACGTGATGGTCCATATTATTTGATACTTTTATATTTCTCAAGTTTATACGTTCATGTTCATGGAGATGAAACCAATTATGGTGTCAATGTTGGGTACAACTCGCACCAACAAGCAGAATAAAAGGATAAATCGTGTTATTGTATCCGGTTTTATTTTTTCAATGTTATTACATTCATGTATGATGGTGATGAATCTAATTAATTCTGTCAATGTTGGGCAACGTGACTCACACCAACAAGAGAGGAGTCAATTACGATATGTTGGTTGTTGAGATGTCCACAATTGGCCTCCATCGCCACTCATAGTAGTATGCTCCACACCAACAACCGTAACTGTCTTAGTAACAAAATGATCCATAATATTCGATACTTTCTTTTCTCAATGTTGTGACATTCACATAGGTGAAATAATCAGTGATTTCAAAATTATGCAATTTTAGGTGTACAACTCACACCAACATTAAAAAAATGATGACAAATGCTATTTATACAAGGAGATCATCTTTTTTCAAGTCCTGCAGTAACGGGTATTTCCAACTGATGCCCCCCCCCATTCATCAAGATCATACTTAATATAATATTCTGTTTCAAAGGGTTAGAAGCATTGTCTTTTGCCACGGATATAACAATGGCATCAACCCATTGTGATGTTTCTTCTCCTTCCTCTGCACAGTTGAATGAACTACGACTTCCCACTAAGTCTTCTGTCTTCTTCAGACATGTCAGAAGATCAGGCAGCTTACCCTTCTGGCACTGTATAATAGGAGAGAGTTTGGACTTTTCAATGCGCTCTTTGGCCTTCACTTTCTGTTCAGGAAATTGGTTTTGCCGGACCTCCAAACTTCTCGGTGCTGCAGGCTGGTTAACAGTTGGTACATCTGTTACAGACGCTAACTGAATGAGGTCCTTCAAGTGGTCGATCAGCTGTTCATCTGTAAATATAACGTGTTTCCCGTTGACAGTCTTTGACTGATAAAACAATTCTTTCCTCGCGTTAGACTTCAATACGTAGCGGTGGAAATGTAGCTGTGATATCACAATCACCGGGTTACCTTGTTGCCACAGCTGAGAAATTTGAACATCAACCTTTTCGATTGTTGTCCAAACCCCTCCAATCTCCGAGATGGCGTTGGTCAGTAACACTTTCCTGTTGTGGCATTTCTTCTCAGCATGAACTTTGGCTGCTTCAATTCGAGGGGAGATCCTTCTCATCCACATGAATTAAAGCTAATTTGGCCAAAACAAATCTTATAACAGAATTTATTTTATTCAAGCTCACATTCAGAGATAGAAGTTCCATCACAACCTGTCTGATGTCATCCGTGTATCTGCCATCCTCAAATGTGCTGATTTCCTCATCTTGTAGAATTGCGTTCACGTCCTGTAAAGTTCTGTTCTCCTTTTCCAGATGCTTCACTTGAAGTTTCAGTTCCTCATACTCCTCAAGGTTCAGTTCTATTTCGGATGATCGGGTCTCAGTTACAACTCCAACTTTTGCCTTTAGTTTTGTAACTTTGTTCTCTCATGCTCTCTTTGTTTTCTGACTATCTTCGTGTTTTGCCTCAATGGCACAGTTTGTAGTTTTTGTAAAGTATCATTAAGTTCCTGTTTTGTCAAGTCCTTCTTGCTGTGTTTCATTTCGGCTAATTAGTCGGGCTGCTTTGTTATTGTTGCTTCCATTCGCTTCAATTTCTTGTTGAGATTTTCTCTTTGTCCCAGATAGTTGATCATGTACAGCATCCAACTCGGCACATTTAATTTGGAAATGAGACTGAAGTGCATCATATTTCGATTTTCCGGGTTCATCATCTCTGTTCGGCACGAAATCCTCTTCATATTCCCGATTCAGATTCTGTAACTCATACATGGCCTCGTTGTATTTTGTTCCAAAAGTGTCCAATTCCCAATGTACTTTCTGTTTGTCCGCTTCCAATTCTGTCAGTTTTTCATGCAGTCGTATCCTCCTGCTGACATCACTGTCTGAGTTCTGCTGTACCATTGCCTGATCAGGATCAGGGAAGATAAATGTTCTGTCCAGGTATTTCTCAAGTTCTATGGCTTCCTTCTTCAATTTAAGTCCGTTGGCTTTCTGGTGAACACGGGTGAACTTCGTATACAAGGTCAGATATTGGGCATCTTCACTTTATCAAGCCAATTTCTACGTTTCCACTTCGAACTTCCCTTGATATATCTGCCCCCTTAAATGTTCAAAGAAGTTATAAATAGACACGAGACGTCACTGACCTCGAAACCATTTAATTCCAGAATATGTCGTACATGTATAAGAGCATTGTTGATTGGCTGACCTATATGCTTTATAGCCGACACAATTACCATATTATAAGAGGAATGACGCCGCTACTTGAGGATGTCACTACTAGTGTTGTGGTAATGTTTTGTGGGGTTAAATATTAGGGGGAGGGAATCATATATAATCTAGGGATGGGGTTATTATTATTATTATTTTTTCTGTATTAAATTTGATTGTTAGCCTCTCGGGGCGCTGTGATCAGCAAATAAAGTTATTCTATTCTATTCTATTCTATTCTCTATACACACAATCGGTGTGTAAGTTCTGATTGGTTCGTCTCTTGTTTATAGGTGAAATTTACACCTCGGATTTTGAACACTGAAGGTGGTCAGATAGATCAAGGCAGGTTCGAAGTGAGAACGTAGAAATTGGCTTGATAAAGTGAAGATGTATATTGGGAAGAGTCTGGAGAAATTCTACTAACTGGTGGAGTAGTTCTCTCAATGGCTGTCTTGAACTTGCACGCTTAAAACTGAAGTGCTGAAACTTACTCGTAAAGTGTTGAAATAACGCTTTAAGTGTGTCCACAGGGACAACACTTAAAGAGCAGTCCCTGTGGACACACTTAGGGTTATATCAGCACTTTAGTTTTAAGCGTGTGGAAAGAAGTGACCCGATTGTAACTGTAAGGTTAAGATTACCTTGAGCGCACTCCGAATAATAACCATACATCCCTATTTAACATTTGAGTAGAAGTAGCCGCCATCTTTATTACAACAATATTAGTGTTCCTTCAAAATAGTCTTTTAATTATGAGTAATTTGTCATCTTAAAAAAAGTTCTACTTTTGATATTACTTTATTCAATAATGACTATATCCAGTACAGGTATTATGATGACTCTGCAGAGTTTAGATTCAATTAAATTATTAAGACTTATATTAATTTATTATCAGAAATCAAAAATTTTAAATATACAACAAATGTTATTTTATGAATTTAAGGTATAGATTACATACAGTACTGGGTGATACAGTGTCCAGTGCACGTAATATCTACTTGACAATTTGCCTGGGAGTAAACTTTTTCACAAAATATGACAATCCGTAACACAAAGGGAATTGACCAGAGAATTAATATATTTACTTGCATGATGGATGTCTCGTTCGGCGCTCCGTTTTTAATTATAATAATATATATGTTTAGGCCTTGGCCAAGGAAATTATCAACACAACAACAACAACGTGAACAGATGAAAAATACAATATAAACCACACAGATACAAAGTATATTATCTTCTGATATGCTGAGAGCAATTAAAATTCCAGGCACAATTGCCCGCGTGTATGTCTTCGAGATCCGACCCTAAGTCAACTATGTCACAGGGATTCATACACGTCAGTTCTACGTACCGAATTTCGGTTCGTAGATTGAGTTTTAAAACTCAATTTTTCAGATCAAAACTCAATTTTTTTGAGTAAAAAATCAAAAGTTTTCACCAAAATATTTATACTCAATTTGTGTGTTGGAAACTGAATTTTCAAGCTTCGGAAACTGAATTTTTAAGCTTCGTAAATTCGAAATTACAATACCCGGTTGTCGGGAAATCATCCCATGGTCGCGAAAGCACATGTGAATCTGTCGGCAGCAACAACAACGTCAAGTGCAAACTCCGTCAGCTGCTCTGAATTTACCTCGGACGACTTAGTCTGTTAACGGGATATATTCATCCGAGACTAGTTTATCACACGTAATGTTAGTTACATCGACGTATAATTCCGTGGAAGAATCCCGAATACTTATGAACCGTAATTTCACTGAACAATCGACGAGTCGCCATTTTTTTTTTTTTGGTTTCGTTTTCGTTCGACCGTTTCGTTCTCGTTCCTTCCAACGCAGGGAGATACAAACGATACTGAATAAAGACACGTTGTTTTCGTAGATTGTCAATCGTAAGCATTTCTTTGTATAATCTGTGTGGTCTGTCTTGAGAAAATAGTAATACTGTATCATTTTCAGTTTGGTAACGAAGATTGACACAACCGTACAGCGTGCGGATGACAAGGGAGTGAACTCTTCCTAGCCAGAGAGCAAGCAAGCGTTTTGAAGCGTTTCGTTGTTGTTTTTTCCTTCTTTTTTTTTTGTTAACCATATTCTATCAAAATAATATCATCCTCAAGACTCCTATTATCTGTGTAACCCAATACAATCATCGTGTATATAAATAAAATATATACAATCATCGTTTTATAAACCAGTGTGATTTTTCGTACTGGTGGTCATTTGTAATTGAATAATATCACAATAACTGGAACTTCACTTATGTCATCACAATATTTTTATATTTATTAATTCACTGCTTTTGTTAAATGTTTCCATAATTAAAATTATTTTTCTGTTAATGTTAAATTTTGGATAATGGTTTCTTCAAATTTAATTTTGGATCTAAATTAATAGATAAATGGGGTTTTTATGATATCAATATATATTTTTTTTATAATTACCACCTAACAAGTTGGGCCATATTTGTATACTGAAATAATTCAGACAGTCCTGTGTGGAAGTTGGAAAAAGGAATTCAAAGTTCTTTTATGTATTGTTGATTGATTGAGATATAACAGCTTTCAGAGAGGGAAATAGTTGACACTCCTCACTGCATGTATATGAGAACTACATGTACATGTATAAATGAAAACCAGTACCAGCAGCATTACAGAGTTTTACCTGATTACCTGAAGTATTACTCGTAAACAACTTGAATAAATCTAACATAATTTGTTCATGTATCCTGCCGGATACCTGAAAACATAATGATGGAAACGAGTAAACACAATCAACGACACAAAATGGTTTTAATTACACAAAAGGTTAAAAAATACCTGAATTGGTAACAGTAGACAAGGTTCATAGAAGGTAACATTTACCCTGGTTTGTAAAAAAATTATAATATACTCAACACTGGGGGAAAAAATGACCCTGGTTTGTAAAAAATTTATATACTCAATTTGAGGGATAAAAAATGCCGATAAATTTTATTTTAACTCAATTTGAGTAAAAAAAAACTCAATTTTCCAGATTTCGGTTCGTAAAATTTGGACTTCTATGAATCCCTGTGTCAACAAAAAGGGAGAGAGGCTGAGCAATATATCGTCGTGTATACTTTTGAATTTTTTGCAGGTTCAAAAGAATGATGTATGGGGTTTTCTTTTTCATTACGTAACGGCTAGATCTATTTTAAACTGGGAGTAGCACGTCATTGATTTTACATCTTGGCATGACCTTGATCCTTGACACGTGGACAACATGCCCGTTGACCTCTTTTTCACACGTGCACGCGATGCACACACAATTTTCAGTCTGTGAGAGGTGCGCGTCTTTTGACAGCAAAACCCATCCCCGTAGCTCCTTCGTTACGGTGGAGTGTGGCACATGTTTCTAAAGATTGACTCTTCAATTTTTCAAATGAGTGATAGAAGTTTTCGGGAGGCGATCTGACTTTTTTAAAGCATTTTTTCTGCAAATTTTTGTCATTTTTCCTTAATTCCCCGAGAAATCCAGATATTTTTTTTCGAAAGGCTTCCGTAAATTTCTATCACTCGATTTTCTGCACTTTGACACTAACTGATTAAACAAATATTCAATTTACACATGTAACTTATGTAACAAGTCTTGGGTTTTTACATCTTTTCATAGTAAAATTCGCAAAAATCATCGAAAAGTTTGTGCCATCGTTCCAACACCCGATTTCGACCCCACCACTCGGTCTTCTATCTTTCCCTAACAAGCGAATAATTTTCCTATTCCCGTGAAATTTCACATCCAAAAAGATGAATACCTAAGCTTTTTATTGATATGACCTTTATTCAGTTTATCATCGCGATATAAGTAGATTTCATACAAATGTTGCATAGCAAGTGCCGTTTTTGCATGGTGATCGACGTGTCCCCCGCTTTGGTCACGTGGTGTAAACAGCCTACGGCAACAGGCATGCATGCAGCAACAGTTGACAGTGGCAGTTATTGGACACCGGGAGCTATTGGACGCCACCAACAGTTATTGGACGCTGAGAGTTATTGAACACTGGCAATTATTGGACACCGGCAGTTATTGGACACTGAAAGTTATTCGACACCAACTGTTATTGAACACTGACAGTTACTGAACACTGACAGTTACTGAACACCAACAGTTATTGAACAGTGACAGTTATTGGACACCAGCAATTATTGGACCCAGAGTTATTTGACACTGAACAATGATAGTTATTTGACACTGATAGTTATTGGACTCTGAAAGTTATTTGACACCAACAGTTATTGGACACTGACAGTAATATTGGACACGGGGTTATTGGACACTGACAGTTGTTGGACACTGAGAGTTATTGGACACCAACAGTTATTGGACACTGACAGTTATATTGGACACTGACAGTTATTGGACATCATCACTTATTGGATGCTGACAGTTATTTGACACTGACAGTTATTGAACACTTGCACACTATACAATTATTGCATGTTATAGAGTGGGACATCACGATTTGTCAGCTCGAGACAAGTGATGTACCGGTACAACGAGCGCCCATAGTTGTTTTATCATACCGAATGTTTTATTTTTAGTATGTACGGTAAGTTCTGTATCGTTCATAATTTTGAAATGCTCCCGTTTGCCAGTGACATCCATAGTTGAAACAGTTTCGATGCGACCATGGAGACTACTAAAGAGTAGTCTCCATGATGCGACAGAGCATTCGCACTGGCAGATGACCTGAATCGGCCTGTCACCATGACATATCAACAAAAACAAATGGGAGGCTACTCCTGGCTGGACCACCCATTGTCGCCGTGGAACACTGTTTGTCATGTTCAACGCTCTGCCGTGGTACTTGACATTTATTCAATGGTAAGGCAAGATATGACTGCATCATCACTGAACATCACGATTTGTAGAAGACCCGTGACAGGATGTCAACCAATGAAAACATTACGAACTTACATCATGGGATCATGTTATCAGAAAATTATCAGTTATTAAAACCAATCAGAGTTTGTTAAATAGTCACCTACATTGTACATTGTATTGAATTGGAGTGAAGTGGTCCTGAAGTGATCAGAAATGTTTTGCAAGTATGTCTCCTGTCACAGGTGGTAAGCATTATGGGCTGGGTTACATTCTCTTAAGAGTTCAGTCTCTGACTCATTTGTCCCTGTGTGTACAGCTATCCTTGTTCATATCCATGACAACAACAGGCATGACACTTGGTCAACAAGTCTGTAACACTTTGACATTTCAACTACCTATTTTGTCTTATCTGTTATGTTATTGTACAGCCTGGGTCAGGTGTGTAGCTACTGATTGTAACCTCACATACCCAGACAGACACCCACGTGAGAAGCTCAGCTAATATTAGACTGGGTAATCAGTCCATTCCTGCATTGTATGTCGTGTACACCTCCCCTAGGCGGATCTGATTGAAGTAATATTTCATCTGCTCTTCCTTCAAACTATTTACATGTCTTTATATGCTTGTACAGTAAAATCCACTTTTTTACATTGTACACTTTTTTTCAAATTTGGTATTTTGAAATTTGAAGTGGCCTTATTGAAATTTCAATAAAAATTCTTCAAAAGATTGTCTGGTCTGGTTTGTCTGAAATAAAGAACTTTATTATCGAATGATTGTTGTTTATTGATTGGTACATGTATGAAATGTTCATCCTCTACCTAAATTGTCTGACCAGTGTTCCCAAGAGCAGGCCTCAGCCTGTGCTGTAATATTTTCACAGGAAACCAGTGGTTCTTCAGGGCTAAATACATGTGAACACAACATATTATGGTGACCCATAGAAGTTCTTCTACTACAAAGTTCTGAAGTTAGAAAGCCTTCAGGAGAACCGGGTAGTGTTTATTCTTACAGCACAGGCCTGGAGAGAAAGTGTTACAGGTCCAGATGATGAATACTCACAAGTTCACTGACAATTTTTGATGCCATAATAATCATAGTTGCTCCTTCAGCAAATCAAGTCTCATTGCTTTGTTGCTACAATGTATCTAACTATATTATATTAGTGTGTATTTACTCTAGCCCCCAAATTGAGACAAGGGACCCATTCTTAGAAGTGATGTCAACAGTCCACATATTTCAGCTGATATAGAAAGGACAAATAGGATTACAGAGGTTGTAAACGACTTGTGTGTTAGACCAAATGAGGTGTAATCCCACCCAGGTACCTTTAATGTAATACTTGGAGAAATATTAACTACTTGACTAGGCCATTTAAAATGTATTCCTTATTTATTTTTCATAACTTTTGGTCAGCAATTTTTTCTTTCAAGTCCGATATTTAACTCT
Source organism: Hanleya hanleyi (assembly GCA_036873755.1). Classification (NCBI taxonomy): domain Eukaryota; kingdom Metazoa; phylum Mollusca; class Polyplacophora; order Lepidopleurida; family Hanleyidae; genus Hanleya; species Hanleya hanleyi. The sequence continues at coordinate 46,580 of JAVTVY010025105.1, read as the reverse complement.
TGTCATGTCGGCAGGGCTATGGATATACATCTACACATTGCAGGATCTGTTTGGATTCCTGTAAATTTTGATGAACAGCCAGGTTTGCATTGTCAGCGGCTGTAGTTTCTACTGCCAACTCTCTTCATACATTTCAAGTAAAGGGCAAACTTGTCGTCTGCTATTTTGAGGGCTTAAGTATCCATCAATCTGAGAGATAGTTCAACAGCTTACAACTCAGACCAACGTTTGTACTGTTTAGCCTACAAATGCGCAACAGCGAGTATTGAGTAAAAAAATATATATATATATCGCAGGCTATGAAAATTTCTTAGAATTGTTCAGGTGTTGATGTTTAAACTTGTTTATTTGTCATTCAGCATATTTTCAACAGTTTCACATGAAAACTGAATTTATTTCAGCAAACCTGATTTCTCGCTTTGTATCACTTTTATTCATAATTCAACAGTCAGCTAGTGGATGTTCATTTCATACTATTACTCCTCAGCATGCAGTGTGCATGTTACATGTAGCTGGTCATTCTAAATTATAGAAGCCGGTCAACCGCTATTTGACCTGCAAAATCTTCCTAGCCACAACAAATTTGCAGTTCATCGAAAATTTCCAAATTTGAGCCCTGATTATTAGTCTGACATAGTGGCATGAAAAACAGCCAGCCCTACTGGCACACGACTATAGACTATGGTGAAGAGAAATAAAACATGAGCCTAATTGGGTGCACTATAGAATACATCATTGTTAACAAAATCTGTTGGTAATTAATTTTGACCATTGACCTTTTGACCTCAATCTTGGTACCCACAAATGGCTTCCCACTTATACATGTATTCACTCAATAAATGTAATTTTCTATGGTTTCTTGTTTTGTTTTTTTTTATCCCCAGTGACATTGAACTTTAACCTTTCAACCTCAATAGATTTCTTGTTTGCCATAAGCCTGAGGTACTGCTGAAGTTTGATCACAATTCACATGATTGGACTGAAGGAAAAGCATTGTCAATGTTTTCAATAATTTCCTGTTGTGTTTCCTGTGATGTTTTGATCTATTTGATAATTAAAGTAGCTGGCATATTGTCTCTCATTGATTGATGTATCCACTCGAACAAAAATGAATTTCAACGATTTCCTGACGTTTAGGTCATAGTGACCTTGACCTTTGACCTACTGACCTCCATTATGACATGCAACATTTACATGACCCATAGTTATCAAAGTGAAATTTGAGAGAAATCGGTCCATTGTTGAAAAGTTGAGGAACTAAATAATGATTCCGGAGACTACATTCCATACAGTAATTCCCCTAATAATTCGATCACCGGAAGTGCAGCAAAAATGGCTTATATCTGGAAATATTCTTCATGCCACCAACTACAAAGTGTCACATTTTGTCATCATATGACTTTTCTTCAATTTGAATGAAGAATGGGAATGTTACTTTTTCTCTGTGTTTGTATAAAAGAGTTGAAAAGTGAACTTCCTGTGATTGAATTATTAGGGGAATTACCGTAGTCCAAAATTTGAAATCCTCCCACATGAACAGTCTACCTACATGTATACATGTACTGCTTTCATGTTTGCTACTGAAAACCCAAACATCCTTGTGAATGGCCCAACTGGTATCTAGATACATTTAAGGACAATAGAAATATTGTTCTCTAGTACATGTAATCAGGTGATTGTGTTGACAGTTGAGCTGACCTCAGTGATCATTGAGGACTGACCTCAGTTATTTAAGGATAAGCTTGCCTAAGGGGCAGCATTGGTTCACCCAAGACAGAACATTACTGGAATGTGAGGTAACAGTGGTTCAGAGAGACTTAGTATGCTGATTAACGTATTGTTTGTCAGAGCCTCATCCATCCGTTCATAGAACAGGCAGATTAAAATTTGAACAGGTGGATTCAAATTTTATGAGATTGGAAAACACAAGGATCAGACGTACTGGAAAGTGACAGGTAACCAAGTGACAGTCACAGGTACATGTAACCAAAATAATTTTTGCCTCATGGGTAATTCGTTGTTGGTCAAAAACTTTCAAACTGATTGCAGGAAACTGCAAAGAGATTAATCAATGCAGTATTAATTAGACACAAATTAATCAGGCCTCCATTTACTGAAAGATCTGTTGTTTCATATTTATGTACATTACAAATTATAAAAGCAGCATTATTACATGTAGTTTGTATGATTAGCGCGTTCAAGCAACTCGGGGGAGGAGATGGGTAGAAATTGTTCTTACATACATGTACCTTCAACAGGTAATTATTTTTAACATTTCAACTCCTGTACTTTAGCATAGATCATGTAACATGATTTTGTGACTATATTTGTGTGATAATGATAGTTGTATAGTGGAAAAACTGTAACTTTTGTGTCACTTATCAATTGCCTTGTAGACTTGTGACCAGGACTAGGGTATAGCAGTCATTATTAATCATATAACTTCACTTACAAGTTACATGTACTTGAGAGGATCAAATTCAGGCAAGTCTCAGACTTGCATAAATTCCACTTGCATGAACATGGTAGTAGAATACCACATGTTTATGCAAGTGAGATGCATAAATCCAATATGGCTGCTCTCACCACCTTGGAGTATTGGTCAGTGTTTGATCTATCAATAACATTCAGAAATGACTTGAAAAGTGACTCCATATTGGTATACCGTATTAGGAAATAGTCTGGTACTGCTACATGTACCAATATCATTTCCCCATCCCCTTGTTTTTGATCTATTATTGTTTCAACAGATGTACATTTAGGCAGTCTACCCATCAGGTCACATATGAAACTGCAGAATTCCTGAAATTTTGGCCAAGCATGCACAACTTACTAGAGTTTCCTGCCATCTTATCAAAGGTATGATGATTGGCTAACACAAAGATGCTGCAGCACCATGGTCATAGTTGCACCACGACCGTAGGTAAGCAGACAGGAACAAGCACCTCAAAACCGACAAACTTGCAGACAAAGATATTTTGATTGATAGTGATTCATGCTATCTGATGGGAAATAAACTCAATGAGGGTCAAGGGCATGTTCTCATTGAAGAACATTACATCAAAATTCATTCACAATCTAACTCCAATTTTTCCTACGAAGTAGGCTACCATCTGCAAATTGTCCGGTAGTCGGTCAGTCAGTCAGTGAGTGAGTCCATCCGAATCCTTTCGTCGGCAAAATAAGGAGAACCATTGACATTAGAACCTTGATTTTTGGCATGAATGTGCATTAAGGGACTGTTGCCAGCAAGTTCTGATCTGACCTACTTTTGATGAAAATCACCAATGATTCTGACTTGGGCCATTCCCATCGTAATATATGCAGGATTTCAACTTGGGGTGGGGTGATTTCCAAGAGTTCAGTGCGCGTCGGAGTCCTAATGCCTACCCTATTTCGTAGGTCCTGTGATGTTAGTCACACTGCCATAGCCGTAACATGGACAAGGTAATTTGCTGATCAAATTCAAAGCTTCTAACTATAATCACTGATCAAATTATTTTCCCGTATTTCCAACCCTGTGCATTAATTTAAAATTTAAGACCAGAACTTGAAGATCTCAGTTTGTACATTTATCTCTTCACAAGTACCAGGTGAATATGAAAATATATTGATATTATATTGTAGTATAAACTTGATAAACACAGCCCACACAATTAACCTCGGCAGTCAGCAGTTGCTGAGGTAAATGCCGTGGCATAATCAGTTCACCTCTGCAATATTTAACATTGTGTTAAATAGGAATTATTTTAATATGACATCAATTTTGCCGAGGTGACTTTCTGAATTGTGTGGGCTGATAAACATGGTATTTGCTACTCAACATGAATAATTGAAGATGTATTGTGACACTATATAGTGTATATTAAAACTGGTAAATTATGTGCACAGATATAATGAACATGAAGGATTAACTGAGAGATTGGACAGGACACAGGACTAGACTGTAGTTATATGGTGGTGAATGTATACACACACTCTATCATTGTAGAGTGTCAATGGGGTGGTTTATGGGCACATTGTGTTGGAGTGTGGTACTTGTAGCTGTCAAAGGCAGAGCAATCATATGTGGAATTGATACCCTATGGTTCAATGATTTTCGTTCGAGGCTCCATAGGGTGGTATTCAAAATAACAAGATAAGCCATTACATGTAGTCAGAAATGTTCACCCATATCAAGTTAAATATGTACCTTACAACTTAAACATAAACACTAGAACAAAAGGTACGGCTTATAGCATTGGACACACCGGTTATCGTCAGATCACCGAAGTTAAGCAACGTTAAGCTCAGTCAATACTTAGATGGGTGGCTGGGTGCTGTACTGGTTGGGCTGATCAGTGTCCAGGGCAATATAGGTACTGTGAGCACTCTCGTGTTCTGGCACATGTAGGCACCATCGTGACAGCATTGAAACAAGGTTGAAAACGACGTTAAACCCTACTACTCGCTCACTCACTAGTTACAATGTAAGCTTACATGTAGTGTCTTGAATGTGAGAATCAGAGAACAGTTTCCAACAATGTCAGGGAGACAAAATGAGGTTGTTGAATTCCTTATCATTGGCATGTAGATTATGAGAGTGTAACAAAAAATAAATGTACACTAAGTTCATTAAGGTGCGTGATTGGCTTATATTCTCTCGCATCTATTTAGAATCTAATTAGCAAAGCTGCTAATTTGCAGATATTTTCTAGGATACTTTGCTATTTAGAACGAGATGCTAATTATACAATATATTCTGTTTCCCCCCGAACACATCCACCGACCGCAATATGCCCCCTGCATCGATTCAACTATCCTCCCTCACACGAGGTACACCGACTGATTCGGGTGAGCGAGAATATCGTTCGACTTGTCCGTGACGTCAATGACAAGTTATAACCCACTGGGGTCGCCGATACTTATTAAAGCGGATAACGCTCATCTTCCATGGACCAAAGTCAACATAACCTGTGACGTACAATGTAACATGACGTCAAACGCTGAATATCTCTTTCCTTAATCTGTCATCGCGAGAAAGCTTCACGCGAGCACATTCCATTCTTCTCAGTTTGCTCATACTGAGAATGTCGGCGTTTTCCTTTTCGAAATACACGAATGAAATGTAGACTATATACATATGTGCGAAGCTGGGACTTGGAGCTCTTGTTCCTCAGAAAGAAACAATATATTGTCTAATTAGCACTTTGATAATCGCATCTAAATTGCATCGATTCGCACCTCCTGGATACGGTACTTAATATATTGTCTATTTAGCGTAGATTCGCAGATTCAATTTCACACGCCGGCTTCACAATATATTGTCTAAATAGCACTGTGGCAACTGAATTTAAATTTCCCACATTTCCACGTCGCCCAGACTTAAATAAAAGTAGATTGGCATATCATTTCCATGTGATTTCTTTTAACAGTAATAACGGAGGCCAGTGGTATAGATGACTAGCAAGTTGTCAGAATCAGAATTTATTGTACAAAACGCCCACTTGGAGCCGGGTACAAACACCATTGAACTAAAGTAGACAAATGCCTAAGTCCATCTATAGTGTACCTGAAACATAACATATGTACATTATAAATCAGTGATACTGATCTACAAATGCATTCATATATGCAGTCATTTCTTTTCAAAGTAAGAATGTATACAATCTCAGTGAACTTGCAGCGGGCTTTTGTTTTACCGAGTTTTTTCTATCCAAACCCAAATTAGTGTAGACCTAATCAACTATGGTTTGGATATCTCCATGCCAGGTTTTAGCTTTCTTTGTACATTGTCGATAGCAGATACAACATATTCTATTTCAGTTTCTGGGAATAAAGAAAAAGTATGAAACAAACACTCCAAATCTCCCCTCAAGTGACACATATATCTCCAGTAAAAAGTCGAATATATAACAAATCCGCGACATTTCGGCACGCGACATCTCGGCATATACGAGATTTCGGCATGCAACATTTCGGCACAAAGTGAAGAGTACGACATTGTGGCACGCGACATTTTCACATGTCATAGTCGCGTGCCGAAATGTCGTTTATCGAATGTAGCATGCCGGAATATCGCGTGACGAAATGACCTGATACCATAAATAATAAAAGGCTATTTTATGGATAACAACTTTTGTATCCTGTCCACAATATTTCTGTATGTATCACTGTAAATCGACAAGAGTGTTCCATAACAACAATTTTAATTACTGGCTTATTATTAACAACATATGGCCGTTCTGATTCTTCGGTGAAGCAGCTTCTTCTGTTAATAATGTCAATGGACCCAATACCACCAATTGAAGAGACAAAGACGCGACTATAGCGCCAGTACCGGAGGAAGAAAATGTCAGTGCAAATGATGTGTGATAAATCGTACAAGATATAATTATATGATTTTATCACGTAAACGCAATGCACAGGTATCTAATATCATTTTTGTAGAAGAAGGTGATCCAAATTACATGTACTTATGACATGATATATTCATTGCGAAGATAAGAATGTAGCATTAGATGTAGCATGGAGCAAAGATTATGGTTAAACAATATACCAGAGAGAGTCCAGGTTTTTAGCTTTCGTGATTAACGCCCTTTCTTATTATTGTTATTATGGTAACAATATGCCGTTTCTAGGTTCAACAATCAATGGTGAAGCATTGTCATGAGCGACATTGCCATTACCATTTCTGTAAGTCCGAGAGGCCATGCACCGCCTCTCGCGATAGAACTGCAAATTTTAAAACCACCCCTTGGATGCACTCACAGATGACTATATAGTTATTTTTTTTTAGGGAGATAGTTGCTAAAATCTGCACGGAATATCATCAAATTATTGTCAACCTTTTATCATTTGAACGCAATCCCTAGCGTCAAATGCCATTTGGTTCTCACGAGAATTATTCACTTAATGGTTTTATAGTGATTGGAACAATATGGCATTTCTAGGTTCAACAAACAGGGGATATCCACATTCAATTTACTTGTTAAAGATTTACTGCCGCATAGATAATATTATTGTTATATTAACAACATATCATTTCTGGGTTCAACAATAGAGAATGAAGCATGATTGACAGGGTTAAACCGCTTTGTGAATATATGTTAAATAGAAAGTATATTAAGTCTTCTTGAATTGCGGATATTTGCAATTTACATCACATTATCAATGCTCTAATTACACAATATATTGCTTACCATTCAACAAAAAATGTGTATGAATAAAATGTATTTGCGAATCTACGTGAAATAGACAATATATTAACTTACCATGCCATGAGGTGCTAATCTACGCTAAAATGAAGATAATAATTCTCCCAGGAATCGGCGAGAACAAGATCAGGTTGGGAATCTACGCTAATTACACGATATATTAACTTTCCAGGAAGCGCGAATCTATGCAATTTAGATGATAATTACATAAAATGCTATTTACACAATATATTGTCTCTCATGCATAGAAAACAGTTGCCGAGATCAAATCGTTTTGCTAATCTACCCTAACGCAATGCACAGGTATCTACTATCATTTTTGTGGAAGAAGGTGATCCAAATTACATGTACTTATGACATGATATATTCATTGCGAAGATAACAATGTAGCATTAAATGTAGCATGGAGCAAAGATTATGGTTAAACAATATACCAGAGAGAGTCCAGGTTTGTGGGGCTTTCGTGATTAACGCCCTTTCTTAGTATTGTTGTTATGGTAACAATATGCCGTTTCTAGGTTCAACAATCAAAGGTGAAGCATTGTCATGAGCGACATTGCCATTACCATTTCTGTAAGTCCGAGAGGCCATGCACCGCCTCTCGCGATAGCACTGCAAATTTTAAAACCACCCCTTGGATACACTCACAGATGACTATATAGTTATTTTTTTAGGGAGATAGTTGCTAAAATCTGCACGGAATATCATCAAATTATTGTCGACCTTTTATCATTTGAACGCAATCCCTAGCGTCAAATGCCATTTGATTCTCACGAGAATTGTTCACTTAATGGTTTTACAGTGATTGGAACAATATGGCATTTCTAGGTTCAACAAACAGGGGATATCCTCATTCAATTTACTTGTTAAGGATTAACTGCCGCATAGATAATATTATTGTTATATTAACAACATATCATTTCTGGGTTCAACAATAGAGAATGAAGCATGATTGATAGGGTTAAACCGCTTTGTGAATATATGTTAAATAGATAGTATATTAAGTCTTCTTGAATTGTGGATATTTGCAATTTACATCACATTATCAATGCTCTAATTACACAATATATTGCTTACCATTCAACAAAAAATGTGTATGAATAAAATGTATTTGCGAATCTACGTCAAATAGACAATATATTAACTTACCATGCCATAAGGTGAGAATCTACGCTAAACTGAAGATAATAATTCTCCCAGGAATCGGCGAGAACAAGATCAGAGTGGGAATCTACGCTAATTACACGATATATTAACTTTCCAGGAAGCGCGAATCTATGCAATTTAGATGATAATTACATAAAATGCTATTTACACAATATATTGTCTCTCATGCATAGAAACCAGTTGCCGAGATCAAATCGTTTTGTGAATCTACGCTAACTTGAAAAAAGTAATTTCCCTGAAATCATTCTCCCGATATCAATTCCCAATTCTGAGTTTGAAACACCCTCTGTTGGCACTGTGCAGAAAAACGCAACTGCGAATCTATACGCTAAATAGACAATACATTAACTCTCCGTGAAGTGCGAATCTATGCAATTTAGATGAGATTATCAAAGTGCTAATTGGACAATATATTGTCTTCTCTGCCATCTCGACTAGATAAACACATTTGCGAATCTACGCTAAATAGACAATATATTAACTTTCCGTGAAGTGCGAATCTATACAATTTAGATGAGATTATCAACGTGCTAATTAGACAATATATTGTCTTCTCTGCCATCTCGACGAGGTAAACACATTTGCGAATCTACGCTAAACTGACAATATATTAACTCTCCCTGATGTGACAATAAAGTGAATGACAAATCGATCTGCGAATCTACGCTAAATAGACGATATATTACCTTACCATGCAGTACGAATCTATGCAATTTAGATGAGATTATCTAAGTGCTAATTAGACAATATATTGTCTTCTCTGCCATCTCGACTAGGTAAACACATTTGCGAATCTACGCTAAATAGACAATATATTCACTTTCCGTGAAGTGCGAATCTATGCAATTTAGATGAGATTATCAAAGTGCTAATTAGACAATATATTGTCTTCTCTGCCATCTCGACGAGGTAAAACACATTTGCGAATCTACGCTAAATAGACAATATATTAACTTTCCCTGAAGTGCGAATCTATGCAATTTAGATGAGATTATCAAAGTGCTAATTATACAATATATTGTCTTCTCTGCAATCTCGACGAGGTAAACACATTTGCGAATCTACGCTAAATTGACAATATATTAACTCTTCCTGAAGTGCGAATCTATGCAATTTAGATGAGATTATCAAAGTGCTAATTAGACAATATATTGTCTTCTCTGCCATCTCGACGAGGTAAACACATTTGCGAATCTACGCTAAATTGACAATATATTAACTCTCTGTGAAGTGTGAAGCTAGGTAATTTAGATGAGATTATCAAAGTGCTAATTAGACAATATGTTGTCTTCTCTGAAATTTCGCCGAAGTTAAACACATTTGCGAATCTACGCTAAATAGACAATATATTAACTCTCCCTGACGTGCGAATCTATGCGATTTAGATGAGATTATCAAAGTGCTAATTAGACAATATATTGCCTCCCCTGCAGTTTCTTCGAGGTAAAACAGATTTGCGAATCTACGCTAAATAGACAATATATTAACTCTCCCTGACGTGCGAATCTATACAATTTAGAGGAGATTATCAAAGTACTAATTAGACAATATATTGTCTTCTCTGCCATCTCGACGAGGTAAACACATTTGCGAATCTACGCTAAATTGACAATATATTAACTCTCCGTGAAGTGCGAATCTATGCAGTTTAGATGAGATTATCAAAGTGCTAATTAGACAATATATTGTCTTCTCTGAAATTTCGCCCAAGTTAAACATATTTGCGTTAAATAGACAATATATTAACTCTCCCTGACGTGCGAATCTATGCAATTTAGATGAGATTATCAAAGTGCTAATTAGACAATATATTGCCTCCCCTGCAGTTTCGTCGAGGTAAAACAGATTTGCGAATCTACACTAAATAGACAATATATTAACTCTCCATGAAGTGCGAATCTATGCAATTTAGATGAGATTATCAAAGTGCTAATTAGACAATATATTGTCTTCTCTACCATCTCGACTAGGTAAACACATTTGCGAATCTACGCTAAATTGGCAATATATTAACTCTCCGTGAAGTGCGAATCTATGCAATTTAGATGAGATTATCAAAGTGCTAATTAGACAATATATTGCCTCCCCTGTAGTCTCCCCGAGGTAAAACAGATTTGCGAATCTACGCTAAATAGACAATATATTAACTCTCCCTGACGTGCGAATCGATGCAATTTAGATGAGATTATCAAAGTGCTAATTAGACAATATATTGTCTTCTCTGCCATCTCGACGAGGTAAACACATTTGCGAATCTACGCTAAATTGACAATATATTAACTCTCCCTGAAGTGCGAATCTATGCAATTTAGATGAGATTATCAAAGTGCTAATTAGACAATATATTGTCTTCTCTGCCATCTCCACGAGGTAAACACATTTGCGAATCTACGCTAAATTGACAATATATTAACTCTCCCTGATGTGACAATAAACCCTATTCACCCACTCACTCACTCACTCTTCTCTGCCATCTCGACGAGGTAAACACATTTGCGAATCTCTGCCATCTCGACGAGGTTTCTCTGCCATCTCGACGAGGTAAACACATTTGCCAATCTACGCTAAATTGACAATATATTAACTCTCCCTGAAGTGCGAATCTATTCAATTTAGATGAGATTATCAAAGTGCTAATTAGACAATATATTGTCTTCTCTGCCATCTCGACGAGGTAAACACATTTGCGAATCTACACTAAATTGACAATATATTAACTCTCTGTGAAGTGCGAATCTATGCAATTTAGATGAGATTATCAAAGTCCTAATTAGACAATATATTGTCTTCTCTGCCATCTCGACGAGGTAAACACATTTGCGAATCTACGCTAAATTGACAATATATTAACTCTCCCTGAAGTGCGAATCTATGCAATTTAGATGAGATTATCAAAGTGCTAATTAGACAATATATTGTCTTCTCTGCCATCTCGACGAGGTAAACACATTTGCGAATCTACACTAAATTGACAATATATTAACTCTCTGTGAAGTGCGAATCTATGCAATTTAGATGAGATTATCAAAGTGCTAATTAGACAATATATTGTCTTCTCTGCCATCTCGACGAGGTAAACACATTTGCGAATCTACGCTAAATTGACAATATATTAACTCTCCCTGAAGTGCGAATCTATGCAATTTAGATGAGATGATCAAAGTGCTAATTAGACAATATATTGTCTTCTCTGCCATCTCGACGAGGTAAACACATTTGCGAATCTACACTAAATTGAAAATATATTAACTCTCTGTGAAGTGCGAATCTATGCAATTTAGATGAGATTATCAAAGTGCTAATTAGACAATATATTGCCTCCCCTGCAGTTTCGTCGAGGTAAAACAGATTTGCGAATCTACGCTAAATAGACAATATATTAACTCTCCCTGACGTGCGAATCTATGCAATTTAGATGAGATTATCAAAGTGCTAATTAGACAATATATTGCCTCCCCTGCAGTTTCGTCGAGGTAAAACAGATTTGCGAATCTAGGCTAAATAGACAATATATTAACTCTCCATGAAGTGCGAATCTATGCAATTTAGATGAGATTATCAAAGTGCTAATTAGACAATATATTGTCTTCTCTGCCATCTCGACTAGGTAAACACATTTGCGAATCTACGCTAAACTGACAATATATTAACTCTCCGTGAAGTGCGAATCTATGCAATTTAGATGAGGTTATCAAAGTGCTAATTAGACAATATATTGCCTCCCCTGCAGTCTCCCCGAGGTAAAACAGATTTGCGAATCTATGCTAATTAGACAATATATTGTCTTCTCTGCAATCTCGACGAGGTAAACACATTTGCGAATCTACGCTAAATTGACAATATATTAACTCTCCCTGAAGTGCGAATCTATGCAATTTGGATGAGATTATCAAAGTGCTAATTAGACAATATATTGTCTTCTCTGCCATCTCGACGAGGTAACACATTTGCGAATCTACGCTAAACTGACAATATATTAACTCTCCCTGATGTGACAATAAAGTGAATGACAAATCGATCTGCGAATCTACGCTAAACAGACGATATATTACCTTACCATGCAGTGCGAATCTATGCAATTTAGATGATAATTAGAAGAATTATATTGCCTTCAAACCCCGGCACCAAAGATTAGCAAAATATCTGCACTATATTGTCACCAGTGCTATTTAGCACCATGTTAAGAGATAGGGGAGAATGAAAAATATCAAGGAAAAAGCCAATTGCGCACCTAACTCACTAAGTTCCAGACTACATTGATGCTGATTGCATTCGCTGTAGTATACACTCTGCTGGCAGTAGACAAGGTACTTGGAAGACTGTATCATGCGGAATAAAACTGCCTAACGTTTACACCACGCCCTCTTAACTACCCCGTCATTCTGTCCAGCGTGCTAGCCTGTGAACTCTTACCCTCTAGTATAGCATGCACCGCCTAACTGCCTAAGAATAGGGAGTTTAATTCTGTCTTACAAAGTCAATTTGGGAGATCAAATTTTTGCAGTGGCTTATATACTGGTGAATGCACATAGCTTATTATCCACTGTTTGCAGGGTAAAATGTTATCCTTTTTGAGCCCTTTACAAAGTTGGGAAAGTTCATGAACATGACCAAACTTTGAGTTTGCCTGTACATGTAATGTCTCATAGCTCTACCACATAGCAGACTTGAATCTGCAAGATTTTGGCACACAACATTTGGTACATGTCATTTGGTCACAAATTGAAAGGTATGACATTTCGGCAACTCTTTATACTATATCTGCTGTTAATCCGTTTGGGCAAATTGTAAATAACAAGGTTTGAGGTACATGTAATTAATTATATGTACTTGATGCACAGCAATGTTTGGAAGATTTTACAGATAATTTTTCTTGTTGTCAAGTAACTTCTTGTACATAATTCCCTATCAATCAGCCTATCAAATACACTCATGCCAAGTAAGGTTAATTTTTTAAATTATTTGTATATCTTGCACAATGGTGAAAGAGGTCTTTGCTTAGTTCAGAGTAGTGGAGTTTGATGGGAAAGAGGGAAATTGGTGAGGGAGGAGGGGTTAATAGCTGTGGGGCGAATTTCTGTAAATTATGTAAATATAGTGCGACAGACAAGATATAGTACGATAGACACTTTAAAGAAGCAAATTGCTGATATTTATCAACTATTCGGAAAAGTTCAATATTCCACCCATCATTAATCACTGATAATAATATTCTGGTTGAGATTTGATACTATATGTATTTAATAGAGGAAAGTGGATTTAAAGGAAAGTGATATCTTGCCAAAAAAAACAACAACCAACCCCTCCCACAGTTGCCTACATTCCCACAGTGCATATGCCCACATCTGTGCTTTCTCCAGCCGCAGGACAGGTTTTATGCTATGTACAGAATATTGAAAGATTTTATGGAGAAATATATTCATGCTGATTGAGGTTAAACATTTAATTTATTTGTAAAATCTGTAACAAATTATATAAATTATATAATCATACATGTTCACTACATATCATACAACAATATACATTTGTCTGAATTTTGACTGAATGTGATATCTGGACAGTCACTTCAAAATTTTACATCTTCATAGCCTTGTGTATATGAAAGAAAAAAAGAAAAAATATTATTTCTTATATATTTTGGCCTGTGAAATAAAGTTGCCAAAATGTTGTGTCCTTACCACTTTGTGCTGTAATGTTATGTCCTCACCACTTTGTGCTGTAATGTGTCCTCGCCACTTTGTGCTGTAATGTTGTGTCCTCACCACTTTGTGCTATAATGTTGTCCTCACCACTTTGTGCTGTAATGTTGTATCCTCACCACTTTGTACTGTAATGTTGTGTCCCCACCACTTTGTGCTGTAATGTTGTGTCCTCACCACTTTGTGCTGTAATGTTATGTCCTCGCCACTTTGTGCTGTAATGTTATGTCCTCACCACTTTGTGCTGTAATGTTGTGTCCTCACCACTTTGTGCTGTAATGTTGTGTCCTCACCACTTTGTGCTGTAATGTTATGTCCTCGCCACTTTGTGCTGTAATGTTGTGTCCTTACCACTTTGTGCTGTAATGTTATGTCCTCGCCACTTTGTGCTGTAATGTTGTGTCCTCACCACTTTGTGCTGTAATGTTGTGTCCTCACCACTTTGTGCTGTAATGTTGTGTCCTCACCACTCTGTACTGTAATGTTGTCCTCACCACTTTGTGCTGTAATGTTGTGTCCTCACCACTTTGTTCTGTAATGTTGTGTCCTCACCACTTTGTGCTGTAATGTTCTCACCCCTTTGTGCTGTAATAGAGTCCCCACGTCAACCCATACCATACCATTTACACTGTACTTGTATCTTTGTACCATTATTTAGGGTATGTACCATTCAACCATATGCACTCAAAATCGACCTAGATTCTATTTCAAATGGTACTCAATATGTCTGTTTAAATTTGAATAGAAAAGTGTACCAGCATATATATATAAATGTAATTGGGTTAGATTCACTAAAACTAAGGCAGTGTAAATGTCCATGTGGTGTTATAAATGTGCACATACATGTACCTGTCAGAATTGAAAAACGTGGATCAGTGTAAACTATAAATAGATTAATCATTTAACTACTTCAGTTAAGACTATTGTTTATCCACCGGTCTACCATAAAATACAATACAGATACCATTCAGTCAATAAATTGAGCTGAAAGCTTCAACAGTGAGAGACTTTGATTCGTTAGTACAGTAATCATGAGACAAAAAAGTGGTAAGGCTAATTACTGGCTTCATGAATGCTCTCCTGTGATATAAGATATCTGTACATTTAATATTGTATCCAGGTTGTATGATAGCCTGATAGTAATGGTAACTTCTGTATTGTATAAATGGATATGATACATGTTTATGTTAACGCAGGTAGACCAATTAGTAATTTGAGCAGATCCCAATTTACACTCGTGTATTAACAGTTACACGTGTCAGTGAATCTATACCTGTACATTTCTCTAGTCATCTTTTATGCTGTAAATATTAAGTTGAACATGTCCATACAACTGGCATTATTTTTGGAAGATTGGCTCTTTGCCAAATGTGGGAATTTTCTATATTCAGTGTATTACAAACTTGGCACATATCTTTTTAGCCAAATGGGAATGACCTTAGATTAGAAATTGTTCTACATGTATATTATGCTTTGAATGTCACTGGAATAGCTGCAAATTTACCTTACTTCTGACTGCACACTGATTGTAAGTACATACTTTACTTACGTGTAGTACATTGGCTCATTGAATTTTGTCAAAATAAGGAACCTTAGCAAAAGACTGGGATGTAAGAAATATTGGTGAGCCTTTGGTAATTTTGAATTACTTACCATAGTTTCAAGTTCATGAATTTTACAAAATCTGTATTCCTTTCCAGTATGCTACACTTGCTGTAGTCACAATATCTTGTAGTGATGTAGCCATAATTTGGCTCAAGGATGGTGCCTTTGGTGGAAATGTGTCTTACAATAAATACTTCTCACGATTTTTGTACAGATTTGATAGCTGTTATGAACATGGTGTGTTAAATTACATATAACTTTGGTTAAATTGCCCTCAAGGGATGTTTTAATACTTTGTGTCCATGTGTTTATTGGGGCTCATTACTCCAGTTTTACTGCTCAAGGGCAAAGTATTTGGAGACCTTTCTGTTGAGGGTAATAGAGCAAAGTGTGAATCAGTTGAAGGCAGACTATAATTTCAGCTGTGTTCAAAAAGGTTTGGATGTGAGAGGAGGAATTCTAGGGTCAGGAGGCTGTGTGAAGACAATCCTGGTCACCCTGGCATGTCATACCTGTAATACCACCATTACTCTAACTACATTGGGCTGGCTCAGTTGTACACCGAACACTGTGCCATTTCATCAGTTCTCATGTTTACTTTATTGGATCATGTACACTTCTAGCAAGTCATGTACATCGTGACTTCACTGTTCTTTCTCATATTGTGAGGACGTTAACAAAATTACGCTTATCTGAGGACATAAAATCACATTTCTTGTATTGTGTGAACCATACTGTATGGGCACTAAATTACTCCTTATATTTTGAGGACATCCAATTATACTCCTTATATATTTTAAGGACACTAAATTATGCTCCTTATATTGTAAGGACATCAAATTACACTCTTTGAGTGAGGGTTAGGGTTAGAACACCAACTTGCACTATTTATTATGTTAGAACACCAAAGCACACAGCTTACATGTATATTGTGAGCAAGGGCATAGGCAGAAGCCCCCCAATTTTGCAAACCGGCAAAAAAAAAACAACAACAAAAACAACAAAAACAAACAAAAAAAGAAAGCAAACATAAGCATAGAAGAAAATGCTTATCTTATCACATAGCCTATGTTTTTCAATGGTTGCATAATACAGGGGAAGTAACATTATCATCACCAGTGTATACCAGTAGGCCTAAAATAAGATTACAATCATTTAGTGAATAAAGCAATAGACTGCTTTTCAGGCTCAAATCTCGTGTGACCGTCTCCGAGCATAGAATAGTGTGCTCCAATCCAATCAAATATCGCCTATTTGGATGAAAAATATTATCACATCGGTTTTTCGTAACTTTTTCACTATAAACTTGTTTTTGTTTTTCAATTCAGATCCCAGTCATTTGTTCAGTATTTCTTCATTCACAAAGAAAACCAAGAAATAAAGGTATAAAATCTGACATAGACCCAAAGTCACTGTTTGATAACTGGTGTAGATATGATAAATATGGATAAGTTTTCCTACTGTTCCAAGAAAGGACCACTAAGCTTACATTTTTGTCTGGCAACTGCAGGTCGAAAACAGTCCAGTTATAATCGATTAAAAATATTTCCTATGTTAAAGAGATGTTGACAAACCAGAACTCATGCGCTCAGCCATGTGCAGCCGCCTGCTGCTATCGGGGCAAGATAGTATTGTCTGAGGATACACTTGAATTATAGTGCAAACCCAGGATTGAATGATCAGTTCAGCTTATATATCATTGTTGTGATCGACACTGTTATGAGACATTTTGGCACAAATTAAAAGTTCAATTGGTACAATCTTATACCACTCAAATGCTCCCAGAGAGCGCCAATTTACCATCAATTTTCAAAAAAGAATTCCTACGCTGCGAGGGGGGACACTCCCCTCTCAGACTCCCCCCTCTCAAGCCCTCCCCAAACATGACAACTTGTCTATGCCCTTGATGAGTACACTATAAAATTACACTCCATATTGTGAGGACACTAAATTATACTCTTTACATTATAGAGAACGCCTGATTACACTCCTTATATTATGAGGACACCAAATTATAATCCTTACATATTGCGAGGACACATGGTGAGGACACTAAATTACACTCTGCATATATTTTGAGGATTCCAAATTGTACTCCTTATATTGTGAGGACAATGACTTGTGAGGACATTAGAGCACACACCTTACATTGTGAGAACACCGACTTGTGCTCTTTATATATTATGACGACACATTGTGAGGAGACCAAATTATACTCCATATTGTGAGGACACCAATTTTTATATTGTGAGGACCCCGAATTATACTCCTTATACTGTGAGGACACAGACTTGCAGTCTTTATAGTGTGAGGACATCAAAGCACACACCTTATGTTGTGAGGAATTACATGCCTTCTATTGTGAGGACATCAACCAGCAGTCCTTGTATTGTGAGGACATCAACCAGCAGTCCTTGTATTGTGAGGACATCAACCAGCAGTCCTTGTATTGTGAGGACATCAACCAGCAGTCCTTGTATTGTGAGGACATCAACCAGCAGTCCTTGTATTGTGAGGACATCAACCAGCAGTCCTTGTATTGTGAGGACATCAACCTACAGTCGTTATATTGTGAGGACATCAACCTACAGTCCTTATATTGTGAGGACATCAACCTACAGTCCTTATATTGTGACGACATCAACCTACAGTCGTTATATTGTGAGGACATCAACCTACAGTCCTTATATTGTGACGACATCAACCTAGTCCTTATATTGTGACGACATCAACCTGCAGCCCTTATATTGTGACGACATCAACCTACAGTCCTTATATTGTGACGACATCAACCTGCAGTCCTTATATTGTGACGACATCAACCTACAGTCCTTATATTGTGACGACATCAACCTGCAGCCCTTATATTGTGACGACATCAACCTACAGTCCTTATTTGTGACGACATCAACCTACAGTCCTTATATTGTGACGACATCAACCTAGTCCTTATATTGTGACGACATCAACCTGCAGCCCTTATATTGTGACGACATCAACCTACAGTCCTTATATTGTGACGACATCAACCTACAGTCCTTATATTGTGACGACATCAACCTGCAGCCCTTATATTGTGACGACATCAACCTACAGCCCTTATATTGTGACGACATCAACCTACAGTCCTTATATTATGTGGACACCAAATACACTCATTAGACATTACTATGTAGAATTCCAAAAATGGTTTGATAAGAATGGATTGTTTATTTAAATTTAATTTTTTTTGGTGAACTACACAATGCCAACTATTGTTTGAAATCAAAATTATTGTCTTCATGTCAGCAATACATTCTTCATTGTGTGATGAATCCTAATTACTTTCTTTAATATGACAGTTATTTGTACTGAGTCTGCAGGCTCAAAATTGTTACAGACCAACCTGAACTAACAAACAAGGGAGCCTACTCTCTTCAAAATATTGTACAGGTTTTCAGCTTCTATTTGTACATGTACTCCCATGTGAAAGATTGGACACACATGTACTCTGAAGATGTGTATGATATACATGTATGTATTTACATGTACTTGTTGTAGTACAGACAGGCAACTTCTGATGTTTTTTTTTTATATTTTGAAAAGCGGAGTGAACTTCAGAATGTAGATCTACAGAGTTAGATACAGGGTCTCACAGCGTCCTTAAAAAGAACACAACTATAAAATCAAATGACCATTTTTTCACAAAATCAAATGACTTTATTTTAGAAATCTCATAGATTAAAGTGAATATCAGGGGCAAAAGGCACAGTAGTTTGTGTAAAACACTCTAAAGAACACAAACTGACAATGTTTTGGCATGTTCAACACCATTTGAGTGATATTAGCCATTTTGCAAAATTAGTTTTTTTCAAATAACGACAAAGCTATTTTCAAACAAGGACTTTGGCGAAAATCCTGCATTTACATGTAACCCTGATCTATATAGATACCTGTTCAAGGAATCTTATGCATTGATCACGTATTGCATTGGTCTGCTACCTCCTATTTTTGTGGGAGGCCCGTTGGCTGAGTGGTTTAGATCGCCGTCATACAGTGCTGGCGATTAGGTGCCTGACTCTTGGGGTCGCTGGTTCGAATCCTGCATGGGACTCGACCAATTTTTCAGCACTAGAATTTGTGCTATTCTAAGATAGTGTTATGGTATCCCAAAATAACGAAAATTCTGTTATACGATCACTTTCTAGATGATAACAAATATATGCATTGATCATGTTTGTTTAATCATTGTAAATCTAACATGAAGCCATATTAATTGTCATTTTTTCCAGTCTCTCATTTATGGGATGATATTGTTTGTAAATGAGCTTTGTTCACCAGTTTAACTGACCATTGTTTAGTTTTCATGGTCATTTAACCATGTTAAGTTTGAATAAATTGGTAGAATAAAGTTAAAGTATATTGCTCTGACACACGACTGCTTGTCATTAGGGTAATTTAAACGGAGTCATCTTACAGAATGCTGATAAGTAGGTCACATACCTTCAAACTTAATTACCTTTACATGAATGTTTAATGTACATGTAGGCTTGTATAGCTTGTGCTTCAAATTACCATTGAAATCGTGTCTCCAGGATTTTCAAATGATGAAGTTTGTATTCTTGTCTTGACAGGTTGACAGATGCATCGGCTTGGACCAGGGGCTGAATTTAGGCACACAACTTTGGCAGTTTGAATCTGGAGGCTGCGTTATTGGCAAAGATGTTCATCTCATAAGCAAGTTTACAACATCCGTACTACTCTCACAGCCAAAGACCACGACTCACACCACTATGACCACTCTGACAGGGTCATACCCAAACACAACCATTTATCCGACAAACTCCACAAGGTCAAGGTCACCAGCAAGGTCATCTTCATATTCTAGTCAAAGAGTTATACCCTCATCAGCGAAGACCGAATCACCAGAATCAACTATAACCAGTTCCTATTACATCACAACACGACCAGTTTCAACCGGTTCTACCTCATCGGGATATTCAGATTCGTCGAACATTTCTGGAGCTGTTTCTCCGCAATCTTCTGTATGGCAGCCGAATAATGGTTTCACTGATTCTGAAACTTTTTCAACATATCCGAGTATAGACTCGGGAACGATCACTTTTGATTTCTCACTTCCGAACGCTAGCCTAGTGATTGATAGAAATAATGTGGAAGCAACAGTTTCAGACCGGACGTTTAACATGGCCAAAACAAATAATAGTCATTCCTCCTCGAATAGAAAAACCTCGACCAGACGGTTTTCTGTTGGAGTTGTCTCCCCTGTTAAATCCAGTCTACGATTGAAGTTATCTGAAGATCGTCACCAGACAAGTTTGGACATACCACTGACCAACCAGTCATCACAACCAGAAGATGAAGATAACGAAGACTTCAACATTTACCGGTCATCTACAGAGATTCCTGTGTTCCGTCGTCATTCCGTCCACACAGATCACTCCTTGAGCAGATCATCAAGTACAGAGATGAAGGAGAACAAGTACAGGGTGTATGATGAGGATACTCTTGTCTATTTGGTAGGTCTGCTATAATAGTAGATTGTACAGGTAACCATGGTAACTATGTATTCTACAGATATCCATGACCATGTACATGAAGATGTGTATGGTCAAACCAATTTTTACCCCTCGGCCATTTTCGCCTTGGGGTATTGTCATCGCCATGTACGTCCATCCATCCGTTACCGCATTCTAGGCAAGACTGCTTGAGACACGACCACCAAATTTTTAACACTTATTTATCTAGTGCCATGTCAGACGCCTATCGAAAGTACCAAAATTCTGTAATTTGGGCACATTCCTTGTCAAAATGAATTATTGCCGTGCAGAATTGTTTTGTTTTTTTTTCGTCTGAAAAGGTGCTGTGTATGTTAAATGTCATTCAATTTCCAACACTATTTCAACAGCTGAAAGCCTTTCCTAACAATTAATGTCAGATCACAGACCAAGTCAAGGATGGTATATATGTAACTTGTGACCTGATCATGGGAGATAAATATGAAGAAAATTTTGCCATAAAAGAAGTGTCCACACAGATGGTACTGGATGATGAGAATCCCCTTCCACTATTCTCACATCCTTCTTAAAAACAGAATTTACAATGTGTGACCTCATGTTGAAAATTTATACCAGGAACATGTCATTGAAAAGGTTCATTGAATAACATCAGATCTCTGCACACTGGGTTAGATATATATGGTATAACTGTTAAACTGCTATTGTTTTATCTATAGATCTACATGTATCATTATTGTAATTTGTTCATAAATTGATCATGTACAAGTCCATTTACTGTCTGAAATTTAGCAGTGGGTACATGTAGTATGGTCAGCTCAGAACATTGTTACGTACGCCATTGTTTGTGTGGATTCCATAGTGGGCCGCTGCATTTATTTTCGGATTCACGATGTTGGCATTTTAACCAGCTGTTTGAAAATGGAGTGAAATGTCTACATGTTGTACATGAATGTACATACATTGTCTTCATGTTAGTTTGCCTCTATAAATAGTTGTTTAATTTGGGTGTACATTATTTAACTACAAGCCCATCAGACACACATCTGTGAATTCTCATCAACACCTTGTTGGTTTTTGTTAGGCTAATCTTTTGAATGATTTGCATATTGAGTGAAAGTGCACATGATATGCATTCATTTTTTATTCCTATAAGTTGGATTTTGGAAGATGTTCTGTATTTACTTTTTGAAAAATTAAAATTGCACATTTTCATGTAATATTTGCCAAATTATACATTATTTTGAGAATAATGAGTTTATTTCAGACTGTTCTTTTGTGATTGAATTGTATTATTCTCCAGTTGCAGCAGTGTGCCGATTTCCCAGAACGAAGGAAAATACGAGAAGCACTAAGAAGCCTTCGTGAAGCACAGCATTCACAACAAGGTAAAACTCAGCCCTGTCATTTCAGGAAATCTGTCTCGCAATAATGTCCTGGCATTTTTCTCAGGTAGACAGTCTAGTTGTGCTGAAACTGGTCTGCCATTTATAAGATGGTGATATCACTTTCCATAGTCTGATAATATAAGTATTGTAAGTCATGTTTTTGAAGCACTCCCTTTCCGGGGAGAATTGAGCAATCTTGGTTATTATTGCTGATTCTAAAATTGACTTCGATAAATCACCTAATAATTCAATCATCTCCCCCCCCCCCCCACCCCCAATTTTGAGGACATAATTTTGTAGTCATTCTACTAAATTTGATCACTATCTACAGTCTTTAAAATAACATAGAACTTTTGGATTATATGCTTGATATTGGACAATTTTGTCAACTTTCTGTTCTATTAAATTTGATCAACCTGTGTGACTTTTTACTTCCTGTGATTGAATTATTGTGGGATTTACTGTATACATTTTATCATCCATCCTAATATTCAACATACACAAGAGCAGAGTGGGAAATGAGGTGAGGATATTGAAGTTTATTACACATGTATATATACCCATGTTGTTCTGTGTGACAGTATTGTCAGTCTGAGTTCAGTCTAGGGAGTATATGTAGGCCCTATAGTGACCTTCCAGTGGTGAGGTGATAATGGATTCATCTAATCCAGGGACCCTCTTTGATGTGTTACTGGTCAAAGGAACTGTTGAACAGGTCGTAACCAGTCCATTGTATAGGTCAGGTCTTATGTGCCTTACTAAATGTACCTGTGTTCACCCGTTACTTCTGGAATTTTCACATCAAAGACATCTTTTATTGTACAGTTTTATAGCAAGTATTTTACAGTTATGGCTGGCAAATGTGACTTAAAATCTTACTTTTCCCCAATTATTGCATTTACCTGAGACTTTCTGAGTTTTCAATGTGTTTGATTTGGTATGACTTTGAGTCAGGGGCAAAAGTCAGGATTATTGAGAGGAATAGGATTATGACGTATGGAGCTATGGGCTGTCAACCTTTCCTTCCTGGCCTTGTCCACAATGTGTAATATTTGCTCTCTTAATAAGTTACATACACATGTGACACAGTCTTCAATATATCATTGACACAGACACAGATGGAGCAGTGAATGATGCTATATGTACACCACAGTCCTCTCTTTTCTCGATTGTATTCAATTTAATTGGTGTTCCTTAGACTTTGTCTGGCTATAATATTGTATGCACATGTGAGAAGTCAAGATATGAAGTCAATAAGTATGAGAAGAAGAATTGTCAAAAGTAGGATCTAATCACACTTGTATGTGTTCTTACATAAAAGATGAACTGACAGTGCCATTGTGTCCTCGCATGAAATGTCACAACCTAAATGTACATGTGCTGTTCTCTCTCACATATAGATGTTGTAGTCTGGTGTTGACAATCTCATTGATAGTTCACCTGGACGTACAAAGAATCAGAATGCAAACACATGCAGACTTTTCTCCCTGATATAAATCGTCAAATCATCAACATGTTTTGTGGAAAAGTAGATTGTACCTCGTGAATAATTTGTGATTCTTTTCTTGTTTTCCAGCTTTGGGACGTAAGGAAAAGTGCAGTTTTCAGATTGAACCCATAACAAATGAGACAGTTGGAGAGAGAGATCGGGGGAGTATTACATCCAGCCATCTAGCATGTGTGATGAGCAGTACTGCAGGTATACTGGAGGATATATCACCTGTATTAACATCCACTCCCAGAGATGTTATTGATGTCACCACCTCTCCTGATTATTCACTTATTGAGACTGATGAAGAGCTGAGAAGGCTGGTAAGTGTAACTGATTGATTGAATTTGTCACCTCTCATACTAGTGACATTTTTGGCATTTTGGTTCAATCCTCTTTATTAGAGCAGGTCTTGTAAACTGAAAATTACATTAGGCCCGACAGGGGTTAATAACAGGACTGATTTTAAGCGAGGCTGATGTACGGAATATTTCCAAGAATATAACCTGGATTCCCAGGCCCATTGCCTGGGGTCGGGCGCCATACAATTGCCTTTTAAAGATGGAGGCGAACGTCCCTATGTGCCCTTTTTTTCATACAGTGAACCCCCTAATGAGCCCTTTTGAGTCAAAAGCAAACCGCCCCTCAAGTCCTGGCTATGCCCCGGACTCCATACTGATATCTGTTTGTATCTAAGGAATGAAATCATTGCAACTATATCACTTGCAAAGTTTGAAATTGCAATAGTATAACAGGTTTACTTTTGCTCCTAAAGGAGAATTCCACATGACTAATGGTAGTTGAATATATTTAACCCCAATTAGACAGCGTTGCACATTTTCAGATTTTCAAATTATGCAGGTTGTGAATCTGTGGAGTGGTTTGACTTTCCCAGCTTATCAAATGTTGTCATGCTGAGCTACTCTTCGAGTTCCACTCATAAGTTGTTAATGATCATGGTATTTATCGACTCTACGTTGTAATAGTGTTCATAGGATTGAAATTAATCTTCCATACATATTTGGGTACATGTCACTGAATCCAGTTCTCAATGAAATCATTTTCAATTTAGGGACTAAAGAATAACATGAATGAGTCAAACATGCAATGGAGAACTTGAACTATACCAGTAGTACCGTACCAATTACAGGATCAGATTCTATTATTGCCACTTCCTGTTCGTAGATTTTTGAGCAGTTATTTAAAGCAATTCAACTGACAGAAGTGGTACTCCCTGTTTATCATAGAACTCCTACATGCATTGTGCAAAAGCCTCCCGTTTGTTGATGTTTGCATTTTATATAATCCAATGGACTGTCTAGAAGATTATAGCATTTCATCATGCCATACATCTCGGTGATCGTATCAACATTTTGGGTGCTCGGCTGAAATTTCGAAAAACCTTTTCAAAATGCCATCCAGTGATACATTCAGCTTCTTTACTTACATGTACATACATGTATATAGATTTAACCAATGTCTGAACCATCTTAACTCTAGATTAACTACACATCCCAATGTCAGTACCACATTTTCTATCCATGTGTGTAAAATGTTAATGGTTAAGGGAAGATGTCCTGATTGCATTTAGGAGACCATTCCTGTACCAGTCTGTACACAAGATCTGACCAAGCTGTAATGCAGGTGTTAATATCACACCTTGGTGATGAGGTACAGATAAAGGTCATCTATGTTCATCCTACAACTGATCTATCTGCTTCATCTCTCCCTGGACATTCACTTACTGCTGGTATTCAGGTTAATTGTCTCTTTGACTGTACTGATAATCCTGTCAGCTTAGAATGGTGTCCAAATTGCAACATACATGACATTGCAATGCTGTTCAAAGATAGAACTTTGTCATGTACATGTACCCTGATATTGCAATCAGAAGATCTCAGTAACACTGATATGTGTTGTGGTGTCCAAAGATCTTGACATGTCTTGTTATAGGACAGACTAATACAGATCTTGACATGTCTTGTTATAGGACAGACTAATACAGATTTATTTTGCACAGACTTACCCCACAATCCCCAAAGCGCGTAGTACCAGAAGCAAATCAACTAGAAGTGTGTAAGCTTAGATCAGATTACATTGCATAGGGCCATCCTTAAAAATATGTGTGTTGGGCGTAACCCGCCCACCCCATCCAAAACCTGCCGACCCTAAAGTTTTTATTGGCCATCTGGCAACATAAATGTTTTTTCACGGGGCGATGTAGGCCTGTAGGGACTAATGGTCCTGTCTTGTAGTCAGAAAAAATTGAGCACCAGCTCTGTGTCTTGCTAACACAGCAAAAGATAGAGTTCTTACACGACAAGAAAGAGGCCTGAAACTTCCTTCTTTAGAGTGTCCAGGTTCCTGTGTTTTTAATGTTCGCGTATAGTTGCAGGTCTGATATGTTTAAGTTACATTTCCATCTAATTTTATGCGTGTTTTTGTTCATTTTCCAGTGGCACTACTTTCGTGCTCAAAATATGTCGTCTGCTAAACCACAGATTTTGAGAGGCGCATGTTGAGTGATTTTGTGGGACTAACTCATTCTCATTAGAAAGCGTGTTTGGGCAGTAATTTAGTATTAAATAATACCAGTATAAGTGTAATTCATTGTAGAAAACAATGGGATATTTCACTTTGCCTGTATTCATTTACATTTTCATGAAATATGTGTGTTGAGTTACAGTTTGGAATTTTCGCCATTTAAGCTTACCCCTCAAGACCCTCTGCATTATCTTTTTATAGTAAGTTTCTAAAATCCAGTGGTGGTCAAATCATTTACGTAATAATTTTCCTGTATTCAGAAATGTTTTCTTTCCATTCTACTTCTGAAATATTCATGGAATGTTGCAAGCATTTCCCCCTGATCTACAGAAAGAGCTCTGCATATCACAGTTTTGAAGTTGTAAGGTGACAGGGGAGATAACCAAATAGAACTGTAATATACTAGGGAGGAGGTACATGAAACAATATGATGCCATGAGAGGATGCATCCCAGCATAGCTCCAGTCCATCTAACCATGAGGATTTTACATTGTATCTCAATACTCATTTTTACCCCTCGGCCAATTTTGGTCATGGGGTATTGTCGTCTTGTACGTCCGTCTGTTTGTACGTCAGTACGTGAGCGAGATAGACGGAAAACGGTTCCACTGAAGAATTCCAAATTTGATATGCTTAATTGCCTAGTCAAGGACCAGAAGCCTATTGAATTGGGACCTGATTGGGTGGAAACCTTGGCGGCCATCTTTAATTTTATGCAAAATGGATAATGATCCATATCTCGGAAACCATTCAACTGTTCAATACGAAAGTTAGTATACATCATCGATACATCAAGCAACTTTCAATGAATTACCAAACCGGCTTTTCTGATTAGCTGGAAATCCTGGAGGCCATCTTTAATTTATGCAAAATCGATAATGATACATATCTCTGTTACCATTCAATTATTTTATATGAAAGTTGGTATACATCATCGATGCATACAGATACTTTAAATCGGGACCTGATTGACTGAAAACCTTGGCGGCCATCTTTAATTTATGCAAAAACTTTAATGATATATATCTCTATCATTTAAGTGTTCTATACCAAACTTGGTATACAGCATCGATGTATCAAGAGACTTGTGAATAGCCACATCAGTTCCTCTGAGTGGAGAGAAGGATGGGCGGCCATCTTTAATTTATGCAAAATCATTAATGATCTCGTTCTCTGATACCGTTCAAGTGCTCGATGTAAAATTTGGTATACATCATCGATGCATCAAGAGACTTACGACAAATGACAGTTCTGGTTTCTCTGATTGGGCGGAAACCTTGGTGGCCATCTTTAATGAATACATTATGAATGTACCCAGAGCCGAGGGATTTTCAGATGCGCAGCTTTGTATTGTTATTTACTGCTGAAGGATATGCTTTCGATTATCTGGAAAAAGTGAACATTTTTACAAATATTGGTAACATGCAGTGAAGACATTATTTTATCATTTCATCAGGTTGGTTTCATAATAAATGTCTGTCCCAGCGTTTTTTTTTTTAATATATATATGTGTACAATTACACTAATGCACTAGAGATCCTTGTTGAGAGCGGGTGGTTGGTGGGTGTCCGGTGGGCACAGGTTCCTGTTGCTTCAATGCACTTTGCTGAGAAGCAACAGGAACTTGATAATGTGGTGTCTATCACTGTAATATCACTTGTCTTTATTGCACCATGTAAGCGTCTTGTCTGCGTCTTGTGCGCTGTCTTCAGTGTTTTATAGGGTGGATGGAGGATGTCTGGTTCCATGCTGCTTCAAAGATTTCTTCTTTGAAGTAGCAGGAACACAACTGGGCTGGGTGGTGCTTAGTTGTTTCGTCGTGATATAGCTGAAATATTGTTGAAAGCGACGTTAAATTCTATTCACTCACTCACTCACTCCTTGTTGAGAGGAATGTGTGAGACTACAAGTATGGCTCTTCACCATGAGATGGAACATCAAAGAGTTAGTGGAATTATTCCAACAGCCTATTTTACATTTAAATAGCCCCGTTTCAGTGCCTAAGGCTCTAGTTTTCTTCTTCAAACAGCCATGTTGTTGTTGTCATCGTTAAATCGCGTAAGTCGTGAATTTGTCCGCGAGAGTTGCATAGCTGGTCAATATAACAGGGGTAGAATATGTTCATTCAGAGAGATTTATTCTATATCAAGAAAATTCAAGTCAAATAGCTGATCTGTAATCAGATATCACTCCGAGATATCCTTTCAGCTTGCTGCTTTTCAGACAGCGACGGTCTTCATGTTTTGATGACGTAATACGCAAACTAAATCTCGGAAACCTCTGCTCGTTTATTTTTTGGAAGCCTCGAATGCTCTCTGCAGTGGTTCCCGACTGGCGCCAGTCTGTATGAAGGAATGGAATGCTAGCACGTGGTCTTCAGACGGAAAGTACACGAATGTGAAAATGGAAACCTCGGACGTTTGCAAACGATGATTTGGAGACTGGCATTTGAAAAGTTGTTGACCAGAAATGAATAAAACTGACACCAGTATAAAGCAAAGGATCTGAAGTAATATACAAGAGCATGTTATGGCCACAGTAACGGTGAAAACATCACAAAAACTCCACCGTGAGGCACGTGTGTAGATTGCAACAACAACAACATGCCTTTACTTTCGGAATGAAACGAGACCACTGACACGCTTGTGAGTAAATCACTGGACCTCGATAGTTGTATGTCTCTCTAATCTGTACGTGGAAATTCTTCTAAGCAATATTTTGGTAGTGAAAATGGTTCACATTTGGACTTCGACTAAAAATATGCAGACTTGTTCAAAAAGTTTCAGGGGCCAAATGGCGAGTACGGTAAGTTCCCTAAGTATTCGCGACCCTAAGTAAATTCGAAAACGGGCATTTTTCGCCAGGTCACGTGACACTGTTCCCTAAGTAATCGAAAACGGCCCATTCGTGAAAAACCGCGGTCCTAACTATTCGAAAGTCCCCCATTTATGTGGTTGCGAGATTGATAATATTGTGGGCTTATGTAATTGTGGGATGGGAAAAACATCCGCATCAACGAGTTCGAGAGCGTGTCAAAAGTTTTCACGTTCAAACTGAAAGAATGCGTCAGAAAATGAACCCGTACTCGTTCAGAAAGAATCAGTCGGAAAATGAACACTATCCCGTGAGAAAAAGGAGCGTCAGAAAAAGAACGTTCTTATTCGAGCGTTCAAATTAGACAAGAGGCGTGGGATATTATGAAATACCAACCCGGTTATGAACAATCTCCTATAAAGCGGAGATGTACAGTCTATTAGTAGACACAAAGGCTTGGTTCAATTATTACTTTGGGGAACATATGGGGGTTACGCGTTCACGATTGATAACACAACAAAGCAGTGGATAAAACATTCCAATTAGCAAACAATGTAATGTTGTACGGATAATCAGTTTTTTTATTGATAAACATTTTAGAAGTTGGGGACTAGTAACCAAACGAACTGTTACCAACGTAACCAAACGAACTGTTACCAATTGGGCCGTCCGGACGGTATGGCAGCCCGTTCCTACACTCGTGAAACGGGCATAACATGCCGCTCTTCTCGTCACGCTAACCTGCCTATTCGCAGTGTGCCCCAAAGTCGAGAAGCTTCGTCAATATTATGGGGACTCTAAATTTACGAAAACGTCCGTTTTCCTGAACTGACCTGCACAAAGTATTCGGAAGTGGTCAGTTTTTCACGACTGCGATATTCACTTCCGGTCACGAATACTTAGGGAACTTACCGTAGTATGTAATTCTGCAGTCACCAAAACGGATTTACGGTCGCAAATGACGAGCTGGCGACCGGTTCAACCCAGCACCAGTGAAAAATACCCATTGAGTTAAGAGTGGATTAACAGATAAACAAAAACAACAGCAAATTGGATATCATTTAGCAGATGAATTAGATTCAGATTCGTTCAAAATTAAAATGACATATAATTTTTCCCAAGACAGCACATCAGGCAAAGTAGAATCCAGCGGTATGAAATTTAAGAAAATGAAAATGGATCATTTCCTCAGAGATGTAAAAAAATACATTGCCGATCTGCCTGTATTGAGACCTGAACAACAACAACAATGCGGTCGATCACTTACATTGAGTCACACATTCAAGTCAGTTTATTTGAGGTCATTTTAACTTTAATGGCATTGTATTTCTTGTTTATGTCTGTGGCTCTCGAATTTTGATGGTGAGTCAGATCTCTGACTGTAAAAACCAATACAGTATAAAATTTTGTGGGACAAGTAAAGGAATTTCCTTATTTTTGTCTGGCGGTGTCGACCAGACTATGCTGCCACTCACGAAATATATGTAAATGTGTACATGTACGTGCACTACAATGCAATGACCCTGGGTTGACCTGTAGCAATCCGCCAGTGATTTTCACTTTGTGTTTGTCACATATCAGGGTATCAACCCAAGCCTGGAAATAACGGGCCGGTCACGGACAATGTCCGACACCGAATGAAGCTTTGACGGGCACAAATCACTTGGACCTGGTCGTTTTGTCCGGTGCCATTTTATACTGGAAAATTTAATCAGTCGCAGCAGTTTTTCACTGTTTTTGAGCAGGGAAGTTCACGCTATTTCAAAGCTGAAAAAAACACTTTTATTCGTCAAACTGGCAATGACAATTGTCCTGCATGGCTGGTCAGTCTCCTGCTCGACCAGCACGCTTCCATTATCGCCGAACGCCATGTTCGCATTACTGCTGACGTCATCATTATTGTGAGGAAATCCCTGAACTGGGATTCCCTCTGACAGGATCGTTCCGGCGCACATGCCAAATTGTTACAGCAAACGATGCTGATCTGATATTTTACAGCTACAGTACGCCAATAAAATGAGCACTATAGATGCAGAGACGATGCGCAGACGATGCGGAAACGATATCCGCACGATGCGCAAGCGATCTCCGCACGATGCGCAAACGATCTCCGCACGATGCGAATAACGTGCGGAGTTCCCTCGGAGATCATGCGGGCATTTATAGACTGCCACTTCGCACGATGCGCAAAGAATGCGTACAATTTATCATTGTCGTTAATTCGTAATTCCATCTGCAAACTGTGTGTTCTTTATAATATTTCTCAATAATCTTTCAGTCAAACACGAGATATGTGTCTGAATCTGAATTATTTTATGATTTTAGGCCTCCTTCGCCCGGCTTCGGTCCTGGAGAAACTTTCAAACCAGTCGCAATAAAGAGGTGCGAAAACGTGCCCCGATGGCGATAGGTTTTATTGTAGCATGAACCGAATGTGCTGATTGAGAGTATTATTCGTAGATGAACCTAACTTGAAAAAAATGATACTCGTAGTCCATATGATATAGCACCGAATTCAATGTTAGACCACAGGCAGCTGCACTAATTATGTAAATTTGGTTGAATAAAGAGAAATTAGTGAATATCATATTTCGTGTCGTGTCTGTATATGCCGTGTTGTTGTTGTACGTAACAACAACAACAACAACAACAACAACAACAACATTTCATATATTGACATTTCGCTTTTATTTCACTGAAATTAACATTATTAGGGCCGGCGCCTGTGGTTAGACAACCAGAATCTAATGCCGAAGTCTTTCGCGCCATTGCTTGTTTACTACAAAAACACAGCCAATGAAAACACGGGATCCCCGGAACTCCGCCCACTGTAAACAAATTAATGGGTCACAGACCAGCACGTGATTGCGGGAGAAGTTATTTGTTTCCAGTTTCTAAAGAATGTGAAATTTACAACCGAGTGTCATTAATGAAATATAGAAGCGGCTTCCCTGTTGGGATAAATATCGGAAGATTTAAAACATATTACTCAATTTATTGCAGAAATTAGATGAAATACTAGGACTGAATATTTCCGAATATTCAATGTTCTAGATTTATACTGTCGACGAATAGGAGTCTGTGTGTTTACTGATTATCCGTACGGCCGTAATAGTAACTTTTGCCACGGCCCCTACAATTGCAAGATTTCCTTGTGGAATGTGCATAATTACAGAGCCACTTCACACAGAATACAAATATTTTAAGATACCTACTATATTTTTCACAGAGAAAGTGACCTTGCAGATTTTGAAACCACTGACATATATATATTAATTCAAGAATATCTCCGTGCCATTTCCAGGAGCTACAGGTAAAAGGTGAAAAGATCATGTGATTGTTTTTTTTTGTTTGTTTTTTTTCAGCTTTTTTTGTGCCGATTCTGAAAGATGTTCATGTATATATACATTTCTTCAACAACTGAATTTCACAGAGAGAGTGACCTTGCAGATTTTAAAACCACTGACATATATATATTAATTCAAGAATATCTTCGCGCCATTTCCAGCAGCTACAGGTAAAAGGTGAAAAGATCATGTGATTGTTTTTTTATTATCTTTTTTTGTGCCGATTCTGAAAGATGTTCATGTGTATATACATTTCTTCAACAACTGAATTTCACAGAGAGAGTGGCCTTGCAGATTTTAAAACCACTGTCATATATATATTAACTCAAGAATATCTCCGTGCCATTTCCAGGAGCTACAGGTGAAAGGTGAGAAGATCAGGTACAATGTAATTGTTTTGGGTTTTTTTTTAGCTTTTTTTTTGTGTCGATCCACCTGGGGGAAAGTTGAAATTTCATATCCCGATAGTAATTCCTGCAACACCAAAACACCCATTATTTTTTTTCTCATATAAACATCGGTAGCCCCATTTGCTCAAATTTGACAGCAGCTCAGCTCCATAGTAAAGATGTCTCGCAATATTATTTAGTGTATTCTACACAGAAATATACTAACACTCTGAAAAAATTAGATTGAAATTCAATCTGAATTGAAGATAATCAAATCAATCTGAGATTGAAATTTCCAGTCTATTAGATGGAATACATGCAATCGGAAAGATTTTGTTATGATTATATATTCCCCTTATATCTATGTTTTCTCTTCTCGCCGTGCATCATAATTGTTCGTTCATGTTTAGTCTCGAAGTGTATTGTATTGTTTAATGTAGTTCAATGTGCGAGGCGCAGTTATAAGCTCGTCTTAATGCGCTCCCACTTGCAAAAAAATGCAATGAAGCATCGTTTAAACCAAAGATTTCTCGCGGATTCCAATATATTGAATTTTCACTCTAATTGTTTTTGAGAGTAAAACAGTCGTGTGCACTCAGAAGAATATCACAATTGTGTTTATCACCTCTTAGGATCAGATCACCATGAAGATATGTGGTTTGCCCAACATATCGAGCTCTAAAGGCTCATCATAGCCATTAAGCACTAGTTTACCGAGTTCTTGAATTGATTACTTAGAATTTTGTTTGATCGTCGCTATATAGCTGAAATATTGCTGAATGCGACGTTAAGCCTTAATTCTCTCTCTCTCTCATAGCCATTAAAGGAGTACTTACCTTATTTTTGAGTGTGACTATATTTATCAGCAATCATATTCTAAGCCTTATTATACAAAACTTATGTTGATAGAATGCGAAATAAAGGAAATATTGACTATTTGTTGCTCGCAACGGCGTGCACTGGGCGCCGCCATTGCACCATTGCGTGACGTTTTTAGATTAGCGGAAGTCAGTTTATACTCATCTAAAAACGTCACAACGTCATGGAGATTTAAGGTTGATCGTGCTGGTCATGCCAATAATTCGCAGGAGAAGCAACCCAGTAAATTCACTGACGTTCTAGTTGATTTTAGAAGTTCAAGTGTAACCATGAAAATGTTTATGAACTTAATTAGCATCGTCGTTCAACTGAAATCACTTGACAATTTCAGAGGACGCTCTTTTAGTTTACCGCTCAGTTTCAAATTTTGTCCGAATTGAATCGGGCAGGTTCCAGCTGAGAAACTTTGGGAAGAAATTGTTCAGTTGGCGAAGATAACCTAAACCAATTTCCTTTTAGGAATTCCCCCCATGAGATTTGCCTCGCCAGTTTTTTCCTCGAATTAAAACTCGAACCCGGAGTAATTCAAATGCCGTAGTTGGAACGTCCCTGGATCAAGCGTTAGCCGTGACGTCCTAAATGCTGACGTCATCAGTCACGTCATCCCACAAACAATATGGCGGCGCCCACGTCGACCTCAAAGTGGAAACATGACTTCACAAATTGTAATAAAACTAATAGGGTATCGCCCCCAACGAAAGTAAAATAGTTGGTTATATTTCTTTAAGAGTCCAACCTTTGTAATAGGAACATATATAAAATAAGGTAAGTACTCCTTTAAGCTCAGTCAATATTTGGATGGGTGACCGGGTGCTGTACTGGCTGGGCTGATCAGTGTCCAGGGTAATAGGAACTGTGAACACTCTAGCGTTCTGGCACAAGGAGGCACCGACGTGATATGACTGAATCAAGGTTGAAAACAACATTAAACCCTACTACTCACCCACTCCAAAAAAGACTGGGAACACTAGGTCTAGACACAAGCGGGTTCATCTCCACTGAACCCTTATAGGTATACGAAGTATCATCTAGAAACTGGATAATATTGGTAAGACTTCGCAATGATATTTTTCAGTATCGTGCCGGTATATGGCATGATTCTCAAATTGAAAATCTACATTTGATTGAAGGGATAGGTTTCAAAATGTTACAAATTTATCCAATCAAGAATCAACCTTATTTTCAAATATTGGCAGTTAGCAAAATATTCTGAACATTTTAAAATGTTTAGAATTTTTTTCTTATAATAATAAATGTCTGTAAGATATCTGTGTAATTAGTAATTGTGGTAAATGCCCATTGACAATATTTAAGCAAAAATTAGGTTTTCATAAACATTGAATCCCTACTCATATATGATTTTTTTTTTTTTTTTCTATGTTGACTATATGAGAACATCAGAATGCCAAAAAATGTCCAGTGGAATATCAGTGATATTCTTCTCGTACGGTATTGCAAAGTATCAACCAAATGCCTGTCCTGAAATCGTTTTTAGTCTGTTACAGCCTGGTTAGCAGAAAACTTGTGCACGTGAACCAAGGTAGTAAATGACTGCTCCCTTTCCTAGCAGCCAACAACTAGGTCACCACTGGATTTCCCAATTTAGCATTTCTCACACCATATTTCCCTGTTCTGAAGTAGCTGGAATTATTTTCTCTGTCCCTTTATGTGTATCAATAATGTGCAGCATTCATTCATTAAACGGAAAGAGAGGAAGATATTTTGTTCTCATATTTTCGAGTGTCACTATAATTCGGTCAAGCCGACTCAAGCCGACTCATCGTCAATCACTGACATGCTTTGCCCATCCTAACTCTGAACTTCGTCAAACTGGTACGGTAGAACGATCTCTCTTTTGAAGTTCTAGATTTCTTGGCTTTATTCCGTCCATGTAACTGTACATATACAATGTATTTATTGCATTGTTGACACTTTCGATTGTATGCTTTTCTCTATTGCCGGAAAACGGACTTGGTTATTTAGTGCACGATGTCCGCATGATGCGATCGGGAGCTGGACTCAGGCCAGCTTCGCTGCAGGAACAAGCTTCTCATGTTCGCGCACGATGCGAGGACCGTTTGCGCACGATGCGGAGATCGTTCGCGCACGATACATAAAGGGTTTGCACACGATGCGAAGAGGATGTAGTGGTCATTTTATTGGTGTACTGTAGCTGCCACCCAAAATAGAACAAAACTGGTACACTAGACATTGATGTACAAAATGTAAGAAGCTGCAATTACTGTTGAACTGCAAAACCGCGGACAAACAAGTTTAGACTCATAAATTGACCTTTGCAACAACAACAACAATGTCGCATCTGACGATCACTTCTCAATGATAAATGACCATTTCCAAGGCCAATGGTTGATTCTCCCAATTATAATGGAGAGGCATAGATTTATTTGCTTGGATTATCAACAGAAGACCGTCGGTTTTGTTTTTTATACTAAGAAATATTGAAGGTATCATTTTTTTGTGTATTCATTTTGGGTGCATGCCCATACATTTTACATAACTAAGCGCAGCTAGATAATGCTGTGGATATCCTTGGAGGTACTAACAAGTTGTTGAGAAGCAATTTTGATGTTTTTTTTTTGTTTTCAGCCAAAGCAAATCTTGCGTACATAAATTCGACAAAGTTAATCATTCTGGCAAATTTATTTCATTTTAGCTAATAATAAATTAACAAATCCTGATCATACAGTTGTAAGCTGTGTTGATAGTGCATGTAGTAGGTTATACCTTTTGTAGTGCTGATTACGAAATAGGCCGCTGAGGCCCAATATTTTTGTCAGGCATCCCATTCCAAATGTCAGGTACCAAGTTATTGATGCCTGCCAAAATGTCGGGCACCAGTGAAAAAATTATTTCCAGGCTTGCAACCAGAAAGTGAAGAAGAAACAGTCGTAATCGTTTCATGTTAACTAGAAATAAAAGGAAATCTGAATTTGAGTGTATTTCATATTCATTTCTTCGCCCAGGCATTGCTTGTATCCGTGGACTATTTTTGTTCTTTGCATTGTCTGTTTCCGCGCAATCGGCTCAAACCCGGTTCTCAGTGTTTTCCGTCTCTGCGGTTTTGCGCTTGCTTGAGTTTACTGTAAGGCCTGGTGTTTTTAGTTCGTAATTTGTTTGTTTACAACGATAGCGTTGGAGAGACAATTTGTGCGAAAATCCCTGTTGTTGCTGCACGATCATTCTGTATTCGCCGAGCAGACGTTGCAAATCTTGTTCTGCTCTCGCTGAACAGGTTCCGGTTCTAGGATTATGAAGACCCCAATTTTCAACACTCGTAGTCGCGTTCTTTCCTGTGAAGTCGGCGTTCGTTACTATTTTAATGTGTACGCATACTGCATGGCATATATTTTCAGAGGAGATATGTGTCGAAGCAACAACAATAGTATTTACATTTTTCTCGTCTTGTGAACTTGACCGGATCCTGTCCAGTGCAATTTATGTATTTCTGGGGGACTCACCGAATATAATTTAGTTTCAAAAAGTTTGAACACCAACAACAACGAAACTTTTCGAAAGCGGAAACAACAGAATTTGTCAGGTACCGCTTTCAAAAAGATTTGTTGTTGGTGTTGTTCAAACTTTTCCAGTCTAAATTATATACGCAATGATCGTGCAGCAACAACAATAGGAAGTTTCGCAAATTGTTTCTCCACCGCTATCATTGTCAACAAACAAATTTACTATAAACACCATGCAGGCATATATAAGTAATCTTGGGGACTTAGCTAAGATTCATAGCGTCTCCCTTCCCTCAACGCTATGCCGACGACAAATACATTTCCCTGCAATGGTAACTCGAACATCTCCATCGCGCACTTATTATTACCTTTGCACCCTATTGGACTTTCATTAACTTGAGAAAATGGGCCGCAATAAATAAAAACACCGAAATGGCAGACTAAATGGCCCTTCGTTGGTCATATATTAATTACAGACGTTAAAATTATGCCTATGGAGTCTCGAAATGACCTGAATTCGAGGGTCAAGAAGATGGGCATTTCCGTCATAATAGACCCCTTGTATACAGGGGATGATGATCACAACATTGATTATGGTATTTTTATTCATCGCAGCCCATTTTCTCAAGTTAATGAATGTCCAATAGGGCGCAAAGGTAATAATAAGTGCGCGATGGAGATGTTCGAGTTACCAACAGGGAAATGTATTTGTCGTCGGCATAGCGTTGAGGGAAGGGAGACGCTATGAATCTTAGCTTAGGACTTAGGACACAAACTCGTGCAGCTCTTGCCAATATCTGCACTACACAGAACTATTAATAAAACCAGTTAATAAAACTATCCAGTCTCCTCGCAAATTTGTCGTATCATTTTGTCACAATAGAATTGCATGAATTATGAAAATCTGCTCGCAAAAACTGGTAGAAGACACCCCCGACGAAAAGTGACCATGGTCAACCATGGTCACCATGGTTTTACATGGTAGACCATGAACTACCATGGTCTACCATCAAAAACCATGGATCAAACCGTGGTCATGCCTTTTGAACCATTGCCAGATCATGGTCAACCATGGTCCAATTAGTCCGACCATGGTTAACCATGGTCCAACTTGACAGACCATGGTTAACCATGGTCCAATTTGTCAGACCATGGTTAACCATGGTCCAATTTGTCAGACCATGGTTTAACATGGCCAGACCATGGTTTTAAGACGTGGTCCAGTTTCAGACCATGGTTAACCATGGTCCAATTTGTCAGACCATGGTTAACCATGGTCCAATTCTCCAGACCATGGTTTTAAGACACAGTCCAGTTTCACACCAAGGTTCAGTTTTGTCTGATCATGGTCAAGGCAGTCAGACCATGGTGAAGCTTTTCCCACCATGGTCCAGGTTTGTAAGACCATGGTTAAAGTACATGGTCAACCGTCTCCACACCATTTAAACAATTCCAAGTGCATGTAAATTTTATGCTCAACTCTCTAACGTGATCTGTGATTAAGAGTTAAATTTATTGTAGTCTTCCAAAAACCTAATTTTATACATAATAGTTCATTCGTGTGCACATTTCGATATAAAACTTCATTAGTATGTATGTACCTCCAGGCTTCAGTATGTACATTGTACCCGAGATCACATAACAAAGTGTAAATACAAATATAAAATTAAAATAAATAATATATACAATGGATCATTCATCAAGTCCTCACATATCCTCACGGATAATGATACTGTGTTTAAGCACATCTTCATGAATAATTGAATCTGTTACATGTGTAGGTGCTAGTTTCCAGAAATTAACCTGATCTACATGTACATGTATCTGCACCTCTATTTGAAGACACTATGACCAACCATATTTGGCATGCACGCAATGTAACATAATCCATCAATACACAGAAGGAACACTTTTTCAACTATGTCATGAACTGGGAAAATGTGCAATTCATCACTTTCCACCACTCTGATTATGTGCCGAGGACCAGCTTCACAAATGAAACTCTCATCATGAACTGCAACTTTCTTGGCATAGGCAAAGATTCTGTTGTTTTGCGTGTTAACAAGAAAACAGGTAATTTTTCTGATGTCACCGTTTCTGCACTTGACCATGTAACAAACCCGTTTCTTCATGCGTTTATACTCTTCGGAATACAGTTTCTGATCATTCAATTTCACTCGCAAAGCTTTTTTCATGCATTTTCTGTCCTGTGTGCCAGTCTCTTGCATCATCATTTGAACAACATCGCCAGTTAAGTTCACAAAATCTAGTAAGGCTCCAGCAACAGTTACCTTTTCCTTGTTTTTGGACACCGACCATGCTTTACCATGCTGTTCCATGCTGCTCAGATATATTTGAGCATCCCTGTGTGCAACACCATTCAAGTCAATGCTGCTTAACTTAAGCTGAATCTCTCTAACACGCAAACACTGCCTTGTTACATCTCCAGTCCCATGTACTGACTGCAGAAGTGCAGCGTTCCAATCTTCAAAGGCAAAACAGCTCCAAGCCCACAGGGGGCCCCACATACGCACATAAAACACTAGGTGTGCCCCAATGTTATGGACATTCAATCCACAGCTTCCTTGCCCATACAGTGCTGCAAATTGCTCATAGAACGAGTCAAGAAGTAACTCAGCTCTTTGTAACTCTTCTTCAGAGATGCTGTCTCCAAGTAGCAAATGAATGCCTTCACTGAGGAGTGACAAATGGACCATGTAGACATCTTCAAGGTAGCCATTCAAACATGGTATGGCATAGAATAACAGCCAGGATTGGAGCTCTGTGGCCTTAAAATGGTTGTAATGCTTCTCCAAATCACGTGGCATACGCTCAATATAATCGGGTGGACAAATGCTCTGCAGCCTCTTTGATATTTTTTTCAGGTTCTTTCCCACAAAATATGGTTTGGTGCTATTTGTTGGGGAGAAAAATTTATACAAGAGTGTCTTCGTAACACCAAGTAACACTCCATGCATGTAATCTGGTACTACACCAAGAACAACATCCAACCAAGGCATAACAGCCAAACCAGACATTCCACAGATTCCTTTCAGTCTATTTGCTCGTGTAGCAGTTGATCCTTTCACGTATTTAACATCATTGGAATCACGAAGAGTAGGTCTTTGCTGAGGTCTGTAGGGATAATGCCGGGCGTATCCTTTCCCTTGCTTTACACTTTCACCAGCTTCTTCGCATGTGCAGCAACCAAACTCACCATTATGCATGGTCATGTTCAGTACATATCCCTTAGCTTGAAGATCCATTGTTGCAAGGAACACACCAAGCTTGACAGTCAGTGATGCTCCAACAGTTGGTGGACTTACAAGAAATCCTTCCTCGTGTAGCTTGTGCATGTCCTCTCCGAACGCACACAAGTATTGTGAAAAAGGTGGATTAACTTTTCCCTGCCATATTGCTGCAAGAACCATGTTTTCTCTAGCAAACCTGCTGGCTGCTGGCAGCTCATTTACTGCCAAAAATATTGGCCATAGCTTTACATTGGATGAGTTATAAAGCGGGATACCATCTGTGTTAAACACAGCACTTATATTATTGGAGAGGTGTAGGAACCCACCAGGCTGACATAGAGTGCGATAGTACTGTCCATCAACAATGTCAGTTAAATTCTCAGCTAGATTATCCCCTTTTATTCTCCTTTTCGTACTTTGTACACTTTCCCATATACCTTCCCTCTGCAAAATGTATTTCAGTTGTTTTTGAACATCGGCCAGTACAAAACAACTTGTTGGTTGACGGCCTGATTTTGTCTGGGCCGATAAGGGTCCCTTGTAGCGATATCCATTGCATCCATTTGTGCTGCATACAAAATGTTCTGGATTCTCTGGAAATCTGCCATTGCATACTGAGCAATAATGGACTGTAGTATGGTTTGTTTCCCCTGCAATCAGCATCAGTTTTTCATACGATAATTTTTCAGTTTTTAAACCTGGGCATAGTACTGGCAAAAGCCGAAGAATGTCCTTTGAAGCAGCACCAGAAACATTGTGTCGTAAGATGTATGACATGAGACACAATGCCTGAAGTTCATTTTCTGAGCGAGTTCCATGTTCAATTTCAGTAGGAGAAGTGGTACATGTACTTGTATCATCATCGAGTGGGAAAGTACCCTCTTCGTTCTCAGAATTTTCAGAATCTGACAACTCGGATGATGAGTCATAACTTGATACAGTTGAAGAATTACTTGAACAGTCATCACTATCTGAATCTGAATCTGCAGTATCCGTTGTTTGCCTTGCATCTAAAAATCCCGAGTTCTGGTCTTCCGACATCTCCTGTCCACATGACGTGATGTTATTGTCCACAATTTGCTCATTCTCTGCATCAATTGGAGAACTGGTACATACATCATCATACTCAGTGTCTGGGTCAGGTGACGTCATCTCATCTGAGTTTACAAACGCCAAATCTTGATGCATTGGTAAAGGCCTCTGCTGGGAACAGAAAAGCATATTCCTTTCTGCAGAATGTCTCAAGGCAGTGCGTTTTGGGACTGGAATTGATGGATCCTCCACATACCTCTGATATACCCTCTTTAATGGACCTGTACAAAATGAATAAAGCGAAATTAATTATTGCATTATATATGTAATTGTTGAGCATCTACTCCCTCTAAAGAAGCTCTAAAAGCTGGTCGTGACCAGCTTACAGGTAAGTTACCTTTGGGCTGATGCCGACAAAAATACTCGTTAAAAAGTTTTCATTACCCATGTTTTGTGTAGGGTTTAATCTAAAAGAAATATAAGGTGACCGTAATAATAAAGATAGCCGTGAGCAGCAACTCACCAGGGGCCAAGCCATATAGCCTGCTAGCCATTATGGCCTACTACCATTATGCAAAGTTAGAAGACTTTTGGACGATAAGTTTTCGACTTCTGGGCAAAAAGGTTGAAATCGAACCATATCGTAGCGGCCATCTTGATTT
Source organism: Hanleya hanleyi (assembly GCA_036873755.1). Lineage (NCBI taxonomy): Eukaryota > Metazoa > Mollusca > Polyplacophora > Lepidopleurida > Hanleyidae > Hanleya > Hanleya hanleyi. The sequence continues at coordinate 4,126 of JAVTVY010025105.1, read as the reverse complement.
TTGACGATTGGCACATGGCGCTGTTCCAAAATGTTACCATCGAGTTCGCCATGCTCAATATCATATATACACCCTTTTGCACAGCTGTAGATTATGCAAAAGAGCAATTTTAAAATTTGACCATTTTTAAAGGTCAGTGGAGGCTATCTTTGATTTTGGATCAACACGTCATATAGGATTTTGACGCCCCTGATACATAGATGCTGTGTTCCGAATTTCAGCCTGATAGGTTTGGCGGTACTGGAGGAGAAGATCTTTTTGTTTTAAGTAGGTCATCCAATATGGTAGGCGCGTCACGTGATCGGCGGAAAATTCAAGATCTACAATTTCATCTACATAGCCTCTAGCATCTAACATTAGAAGGATTTTGGCTTGGTCAGTTTGGGGAAATTGGCCTCTAAAGTCGGTTAGGCAAATCCAAGATCATGCCATCTGACTTGACCAATCAAAATGACATTCATATAGTTTATTTAGTGCTTGTGACCAGCTATACACATGCAAAGTTTCATGACTTTTAATTGGTAAGTTTTCGACTTATAGGCCAAAATGTTGAAATCTGGCGGAATAATAATAATATAAATCCAGCAATAACAATAGGGGTCCAAGCCAGTCTGGCCCCCTAATTATGACTGGTACATGTAACAGTTTCTGAGGTGTCTCCTGTTGCTGCATATTCAAATAGTACACCAGGCAGCTAATAGGATATAATTCTGACTTACTCATGTTGTGTTTCTTGTGGAGATGCGTAAAGATTCTCTGCTTTGTACTTAGAGATCGGCCACAAACTGTACACTGAAATGAGTGTTTACTGCCATCTGCACGTTCTGCATAGCACTGGTCTTTAGTTAACTCCATTGTGATTCCTATAAACATCGAAGATACATGCATGTGAGAAAATACAGTAGTTCAAATTGCACAAATTAGAGTTAAGAACAATCTTTATCGACATACATATATATTCATATCATATTGTACTTTGATGTGTTTACCATTGAATAAGGCCTGCCAATGTGTTGCAAATTGAGAAGATCAGCAAATTGCTGGGGGTCCATTCATCAGCAAACCATACAACTCTAGGACTTGTCAGACTAGATGATTATTGAGTGCCATTCTACTAGTATTGTCAATGATGCTCATTGATGACGAAAAATACAGTCAAAAACGTCACAAATACGACAAAAGTTCATATTTCGTCTTAGAAATATCAAGTGGACAATACACGTGCTTAACAAGTCTGCAAAGTTTCAGGAAGATCCACTCAAAACTCTGGGATTAGTTTAGTATTGAGTGCCAATGCTTCAGGTGTGTTGTCACTGATCATCTGATGGTGAAAGTCAAAAACGTAATAAAATTGACAAATATTTACATTTCATTAAAGAAATACCAAGTGCACATCTTGCCTTTAGTACAAGCTAAGTCATTACTGAGCACCGCCGGATGAAAACATAAACAAGAAATCACCGGCTAAGTGGTCTAATTACTTCTGTTAATTTGATGAAGTCCCGACCCTTATAGTATATAGTACCCATCTCGGCCAGGCTCGTGAGTTACGTAAGGGCATAAATCTATTTAAATCACATTACCTCGTCCAAGGAAAGACTCCGTCCGTGTGATCTCCAGTCCAGTGTCGCCGACTTTCCAAGCTATTCACGGGCGGACCTTGGTTGTCTAAAAGTTCATACGTCGTCGTGGGTAAATAAGTCTTCCGTCAAGCCACGTTATTAATAATAACGTTTGTGAAAACTTATAAAACAATATCTTTTGATGTTGTTATGGTTCTTCGACAAAGACTAATCAAATCACACGAAGAACAGTCGCAAATTGTAACTTGTCTGCACAGTCGGACGGATGCTGGCGGTAAGGTTCCTCAACTTCCGGTGACGTATCTTTCGTCCTGCTAATTACCGCCTGTGGCCGACGGTGCCCGGCCATGCAAATTTTTCCCGAGTCAGCGTGTGTGTAGACTGCAGACCTTGATATGGGAGCTACCGTACTTTCCACAATTACTCTAGGAAATATCGGAAATATATCATACGGTCATCCTATCTTCTATTGTGCATATTCGAAGATTTTTCTCAATCATGTGGATGAATAGTCCAATCTTGGCCGGCTCGTTTCCTCTCCGTCCAACTCCGACTATTGAGCAAATCCCCGGCCGATTCGGATGGGAAGATCAAATGATTTCAAAGGCCATTCTATCGCATTTTAGTCAGGATTTCGGCTGATCGAGGCAAGAGATATATCTTACGAACATATTAGAACACACAGCTTTGTTAATTTGTGCCGAATGAACACAAATCTTGCCTCAAACCGCGAATAACTTTTGAACAAACGTGCGCGCGCCAACACGAATTTGGTCTTCGAATCTACCGTTGCAGTTGTCGTTTTGAGGTAAGATTCTTGTTTATTTGGCACAAATTCAAATAGCTGTGTATTTCCAAAAGTTCATAAGATATTTGTGTAGCCACGATCGGCCGAAATCCCGCCTAAAATCTGACAGAAAGGCATAAAATGGCATAAGAATCTTCCCATCCGAATCGGCCGGGGATTTGCTCAATAGTCGGCCAACCGCCGGAGATGGACGGAGAGGAAACGAGCCGGCCAAGATTGGACTAGTGAATGAAACGAAAATTGACAGAATAAATGCTGTCGTCACCGTTCGATTTTTTCAGTGATGTTTTCTCCTTGGAAGTTTATCGGACACCCATTGCAAACAACGGGTTGAAGTACAATGTATTTACTCTTCAATCTGTGATGATCGCTAGTTGGTGCTCTCGCGTGAAAGATAAAATGAGAATTATCCAAGTTGTACATTCATATAATTCACGGTGTGGTACCCTAGAGAAGATCGGATTGCATCCCCGTCACAACACGAGAAATTCCGATTTTTGCGGGGAACGAAAATGTTGAACTTTATTTTCAGACTTGTGTCGGTACTGGACTATTTCGCAGAGGCAATCAGAAATGGTTTCCCCTTTCTCCTGAGATATTCTTATCTTGTCTTCACGAGCGCAACACGTGCACGCGAAATATGTGTCCGATAAATTATAATTCTGTCCGGTCCGAAACCCGTACAAGAACAGAGTTACCAGCCCTGCTTGGAACAGCTAGTGGGTTATAATTTTTCATACCGTGTTCAACATAATCATTCTCGTCTCGCGTGACTCCCAACTGCGAGAAAGAGTGCTCCCATGCCTGTCGCTTTGGGAATGCAACATAATAATTCCACTGATTTTGATTACGCCGTTGAAATTTCGACAGCGTATAGTCGCCAATCAAATGCGGGGAGGTCGAGGTGATTCTCAACAGAGCATTACACAGGAAATTGTAAGAAATCACACCATAAAAAAAAGAGAAACAAACCGAGCCTGATGTGGTTTTACGATTTAGTATTTCAAAACGATCCATGTAAAACTTGTCAAACCATGCTCTAATTTCATGATTTTATCTTGGGACTGTTTTTGAACTATCGACAGTTTTCTGACATTACACCATTGAACTTAATGCTAATGTTTCATGCTACTGCTAAAGTGCCCGAATGTCTGCTCCCTCCAATAGTGAAATTTAGCTTTAAATGCGGGGGCTCTGTCTAAAAAGTGCTACCGTAACAGGGGCATGAAAACTAACAGATTATACCGCGTATTATAATATAAGTATATCCAAAACTAACTATTATAAGTATCCAAAACTAAAGAAATTTGTCAATACCACCCAGGTTATTGTCTGGCCACCATGATGTCTTCTCAACGTTGCAGCGTTGACAAATTTATTCAGTTTTGGATGAATTTTATTGAAACTGAAAGTTTGCTAGAAAAATATACAAAAAAAGTTTAGGATGATGTGCTTAGTTTTACTGGTATGCGAAAATCACCAGCTGATATTTAGACCGAAACGTCACGGATAGGAATTATGTTACACACTGCTGTTATTCCACGGAAAAGAACTGTGTTGGTTCCCTGGCACGAATTTATGTAATTATACTGAGCATCGACTAGCCTAATCATCTTCCATTGGCAAGCAAATCCTGTCTGAGTTTGGCTGATATTTGCGATCAAGCCGAACGTGTAACCGAAACTATAATTAATCCAATTAGTTCAGGATGACACTTTCTTGGTAACTATAATGA
>JAVTVY010025104.1:0-10515 GCA_036873755.1 Hanleya hanleyi | reverse complement strand
TCGTGGTTAAACTGACCACCACTCCCATCGGATGAAAGTATTCACCCATGCACTGATAGATTCTCAGAATGCGCAAACAACTATCTGAGGATATGTTGCCTCAACGGTATCCTGGCCTGACCGACGGTGATTAGAATAAACGGTTCGGAGCGAACATGGCCGAAGATGGAACTTTCTGAAATGGAGACTTCTGATTGGACAAGAATACATCTAACGGACAGGAACGAATATAAAACATGCAAATGGTGGCCTCTGATTGGACAAGAATCTTCTTGAATTGTAAATATACCCAACGCGGCTCCCCCAGTGTGGGTATGATGTAACATTGGGGAGAATAAACTATATGAAAAAAAAACTTCTTGTTGTTGTTGTTCTCTCATGTGTCATCCTTGTTGTTGTTGCTGTTGTTGTTCTCTCTCCGGTCTATATCATAGTGTTATGTTAGAGTGTTAAAGCGTAACGACGGGCGTCGAGGGCGTCACTGCATTTCGAAGAATTAGTGACAATTCCATGGAATATCAAGAGCTTCTGAGCTATTTCACCAGGGCGTTGAAGCATTAAGAATGGCTTTGGTGGGCGTTGCTACAAGATGACACCTCACACGACGCATTCGCACCGCGGATGGCCCATCTCTACACCAAATAACATCCTTCACTGCTAAAAAATGCCCACTTTCGCTACTACTCGTCCTGATGACGTCACCAATGACGTCACAGATGCTGTGGATATCCCTCAACTCGGAATGTACACCCCGAGAGCTACAACATGACACCTCTCAGGACGCATTCGGACCCAGGATGGTTCCTCTCTACTCCGAATACCTTCCTTCACTGCCCCAAAATGTCCACTTTCGCTACTACTCCTACTGATGACGTCAACAATGACGTCACAGATGCTTCGGACATGCCTCAACTCGGAATGTACACTTCGAGAGCTACAAAATGACACCTCACACGATGCATTCGGACTAAGGATAGTCCCTCTCTACACCAAACTCACCCCCACGCACCCACAAAATGTCCCCTTTCGCTACTACTCGTACTGATGACGTCACTGATGACGTCACAGATGACGCTGACATGCCTTAAATCGGAATGTACACCCCGAGAACTACAAGATGACACCTTCCAGGACGCATTGGAACCGTGAATAGCCCATCTCGACCCCAAATACCTTCATGTACTGCCCGAAAATGGCCACTTTCGCTACTACTCGTACCGATGACGTCACTGATGACGTCACAGATGACAGGAACATCCCTCAAACCGGAATGTACACCCCGAGAACTACAAGATGACACCTTCCAGGACGCATTCGAACCGTGAATAGACCATCTCGACCCCAAATACCTTCCTTCACTGCCCCAAAATGGCCACTTTACTTACTACAACCAACTGCGCATGCGCAGATTAACGCGACTTGCATTCAAAAACACACCATTCTGACTCTAGCCCACACAAGCTTCACTTTGACACCTTCCACGACCCATTCGAACCGTGAATAGTCCATCTCTACCCCAAACACACACCCACATACCCCCCAAAATGCCTGGTTTCTATACTACGGGCCAGACTGCGCATGCGCAGACTATTGAACACGGACGAACCATTAGTCCAGTGGGATGCTCCTTCACGAGGGCTTCACAATAAGACCTCACTCGACCCCATTGGACCATTAGGGACTCACCTAGACTCCAACATGTGCACCCCGTATGGCCCTATACACCCATAGCCATGCAGTATAGGCCTCTGGGCCTACCCAGGCCTTGGCGATTTTTTTCAAAAATTTCACCGATTCGCTCCGCAACACTTCCTATCATGTTCTAAATGACGAGACGAGTAAAACGAGACCCCACAACCCTACCGCAAATGTATAGAAGTAGGTTTCCCAGGGGGACAAACATTGATCCTATACCCCAGTATGGGACTATATGGGGCCATATCGTACTTTTCAAAAATTTCACCGATTCGCACGGGGACACTTCCTATCATGTTCTAAATGACGAGACGAGTAAAACGAGACCCCACAACCCTACCGCAAATGTATAGAAGTACGTTTCCAAGGGGGGGCAAACATTGATCCTATACCCCAGTATGGGACTATATGGGGCTCGGTGACTTTTTTCAAAAAAATTCACCGTTTCGCTCCGGGACACTTCTTATCATGTTTGTCTTGACGAGACTAAGAAAACGAGACCCCACAACCTATACCGCAAATGTCGAGAAGTAGGTTTCCCAGGATGGTCCTATACCACCCATACCCCATATAGGCATTTTCCCGTAATTTAGGATAAAGTCCGTATTCCGTATTTTTTCAGGAAAAATTTTACATACACCCACCCTGGAACTAGGGGGAGATAACTCTATTGATAGACAAGCCCCGTTAAGCCCGGCGACCTATATACCCTCCATACCGCATATAGGCATTTTCCCAGGTTTTTCGATAAAGTCCGAGTTCCGTTTTTTTTTTTTTTTTTTAGGAAAAATTTTACATGCACCCACCCCATTGCCTGAATGCCCCTTCACCTAGGCTTCACTTTGATACCTCACTCGACCCCATTGGACCATTAGTAGCTCCCCTAGCTCCAAAACGTCTATTTTCATACCCTTCGGCCACCGCGCATGCGCAGAATGCCGCTAGTTCAACCCCACACCCAGCCCATCAGATGCCCCGTCACATAAGCTTCACTTTGATACCTCACTCGACCCCATCGGTCCCCTAGGGGCTCCCCTAGCTCCAACACGGCTATTTCCATACCCTTGGGCCACCGCGCATGCGCAGAATTCCGATAGTTCAATCCCACACCCAGCCCATTAGATGCCCCTTCACCTAAGCTTCACTTTGATACCTCACTCGACCCAATCGGACCATTTTATCTAGGGACTACTTTTTCTTCGCGGAAGGTTTTTCCCGCGACCGAATAACCGCCAGACATGACCGCATCACCGCGGATGAATACATCTTTGACCTGGGTCACGTGATATGCAAATTTGGAACTCTCCTGTGCTGGAAGTAGCTTTTGGTCCTTCTGCCGGAACTATACTGCACTTGACCTCTGTGACCTTGAAATGAGGTGGAAATGAGGTCAATACGCGCTGTAATAGCCTTTCCCTACTACTAACATGAATCCACGCAGACATATTCCAAATTCGGTGATAACAAACCTGGTAATGTTCTGACATTTCCAGCATATTATGGAACTGTTCTTTCGCTTTGACTTCATTTACTGCCATGTAATCAGGTAGAAATGGTACACCTTTCTTGGTCATTAACTGTAACAGGTCCAGATCATTTAATTCGACCCGTCTATTCAATCTTCTTGCGCGAGCACATGGGGTACGGGTTGTAGTCACCGGAGCCATGGTTTCACCTGTAAACAGTTATATTATCTTTCTTAAATATAGGTACCCTATCACACCGATATCCAATCAAGCCCCACATATCCAGATTGAAGACAGACTTACTTTGGAATTTTAACATGAATCTTTGCCACTGCTTCGAGTGTGCACCTTTTCGAACAGAAAACATTATCCACGTTATTTGACGAGGGAGAGAATTTCATGCAATAAAGGTAATCGTTTAAAACATAATTATTGGTAACTGGCCACAGAACTATCGTTTAAAGTCTCGGCGCATGGCTTTGTCAGTCAAGTGGTTTGAACGTGCGCTGGCATTCATAGGGTTATTGCCCCCAAAAGCCAGATATATACGGCTCCATGTATATACTGTTATGAGCAACCACCTCGCTGGGGGTCGTTAAGGTTACTGTATCGGGTCCCAGTTGCGTACGTGTACGTATCACAATTTTACTTAATTACGGGACAGTGCTTTTTTGTATCCATACAAACTATACATTTTCTGAAAGCCCTTGATTCAAGGAAATTATATAAATAAGTAACTTTCTCGAATTCATTACACGAATCGATATATTTAAAGATGAATTATGTCATTTACAAAAGTACAGTCCTCAAAATGACGCGCTAATAACTCTCTCAGTTTCATCAATCAAACTTGCTTTTTTGGAATAATGAACTTTACCATTTGAATAAAAATACGGTACCTCAGTTTTTTTAGTTAGGGCCTAGAAGTTATTTTATCGTCGTGCAAAGTTGAAAGATTGAAAAAATTTACAAAAAATCGACCCCTCTCCACTAAATGATAAATAATTCATGAACAGGGCCGAACTTATAAAATTTGAGGCAACCTTTTGAAGATCTACATGATTGGAATATTGTGTCCAAAGTTCATGTTTGTACATCAAATAACAAGAGAGAAATTAGAACGGGAAACAACACTTTTTGGCGAAAAACCAATCAGCACTACTGCACCACGAATGGCTTGAGTTTTAAAAAGTCATGTTTTTTTTACTACAATGCACTAATTTTCATAATTTCTTATTCCCCCAACTTGCAGGTTTGACTGTGTACTCTGGTATAAGACAAAAAAAAACAAAAATCGAGATTTTGAAGCTTCGACCCGATACAGTAACCTTAATGAGCCTGTGAAATGGAGCATGCGCTGTGGGGAGGATGGGTTATGAGATCTACTGAGCTACCAGAGACATGAAACTAAATAGCGAATGTTGAAAGGTTTAAAGGGCAAGGACAGCGAAAAAAGAATAAATATCTTCAAACCATAATGGACGATGGAGTTTAAATGGGGAATGCGCAAAATGCTTATTCTGCATTGAGTATTGTGCATGAATAATTGGCAGAGCAGACTTTGCAGATGTAACCATTTGTTTCCATTTACCATCCAACTGGTGTTGTTTCTTCTCCAGCCTTGGATACGAATATGGCTATCGAGTTCCTATGTGATAAGCCTCATATACGGAGCTATATGAGTTCCCGTTCCTATGTGATAAGCCTCATATACGGAGCTATATGAATTCCCGTTCCTATGTGATAAGCCTCATATACGGAGCTATATGAGTTCCCGTTCCTATGTGATAAGCCTCATATACGGAGCTTTCATATAACTTAATCACATACAAAATAAGGGCACTGATCATGGGGAGATTCGATCAGAAGAAATTGATTTCATGCAATTCCATTGGTTTACAATCTTTGCGTCAGTCAATTTACACGAAGAAGCGAATTTCGGATATTACCGTCATAAACGAGACAACACAGAGGAAGGCGGAAGAAAAGCCAACAGCACAGAAAAGTGTCCCGCCAAAGCGAGCGTAAAACGACTTCGTCGACAAACATGGCCACTTCCACATCAACGGCAAACACATACAGTTATGCCTACTGTGTTTATGTTTCGCATTACCTCTTATTACAGAAAGAGAAGACAGATGCTTGAATACAATTTCAGTCTGGCAACACATGCCCCGTATATTGATAGTATCTTAGCATGTCTCATAAAGACTCGAGAATTAACTAGGCCAAATGGTAACCCTCCTCGTAAACTTGACAGTAGGGACAATTGAAGAATCAATTACTACACGGAGAATCTTAATCCAGTCAATTACTTACAACATAAATAATGGATTTGTGAAGTTTATTGATATCCCAGTTCAATATTTACAAATCGGAAGTTGACACCGGGACATGGGAAATCTTTCATTAATGTATAGTCAGTGTACTTGGCCAGTCCACGTTACGGAATCTCCAGGTTACCAAATGATCTCAGAGTGTGAAAATATGAGTCAGTAGTCTGTGTTCTAGACATTATTTACATTCGCCTTACCAAGGTCGTTGAAGGCGAATGTAGGCTTACTGTAGAGGTAAAATAAAAAAATCCGATTTATATATTCAGGGAATACACACTACATTATGGATGGCTACTTTTTGATGTATTGCATGGCGACGTTTTGTTGTATCAGTCGTATTTTTCGAGGAATATGGCAGACCCACAACAAGCCAGAACTGTGGGTAAACTAACGATCAAAACAAGTACCAAATAAAGCAATTATCCCACTCTATCGCCAAGGGTCCCAGCTTCACCCATCTATAATTAGCTAGAAGTAAGTTCATATTTGATACAACAAGGTCGAAATGGTATTTGGCATAGAATATCATCCATAAGTAAACCTTTAATGCATCCGTTTTGATCTTCATATATGATTATACCCAGTACTGTTTCAATGTGTTTTGCTATACAAGACGATGCCAATATGTAGGTTCCATTATGCAATGACATTTGTCTCAATTAAAAAGTAAATCATTTGTCGGTATAAGTAAACTATAATGAAGTGTTTCTGCGTATTCCTCGTCTCGTAATCGTCATTCATAGATCACAGTCTAAGTGTAATTAGGTCTTTCCAAAAGAATTGTAAAAAAAAACTATAGTAAGTCCATCCAGGCCTGGATATTTATTGTTACACATACCACGAACGATTTATGTCTGCATAATACTTGTTAATTTTAAGAATTTAACATGTCAAATCCAGCGGCCCAATAGTTGTCTCAATAGTTGCTAAATTTGGATAAGTGTATCTGTCGATGTGGCGGTTAGCATCAACAGCTTCGCTTTTTGTTCAGTAGACGATTGATGTAGCCTCAACGCGATCTCGGATTTGACCACTGCATACTTTTCGCCTGAAGCGTATACACTACCTTCTGGTTGGTTGATTCATCGGCACTCCTTGTTTAGGTATCTTCATCAATGTCCTTAGTGTCTAATATAACGACGCCATACGTCAAACCCGGTTTACATGGTAAATATACAATGTTTGACGATTCGACAAGAGGAAAATGAAGAGTGCGGTAGATCGTCATAAATATAGGATCAACTGGATCCAAGGATAAATAGAGCTACCGGTACCTGTGCACAAGACATACATAAAGGAGTTCCCCAGGGGTCCATACTTGGACCCTTATTATTCAATGTTTTCATCAATGACATTTTTAACTTTCTGTCAGGGTCCAAATTGTATAATTATGCAGATGATAATACCCTATCTTTTTCACATGTAAATCTTGAGGAATTGATAAAAATTCTTCAGGAGGACAGCATTATTTTGACCAAATGGTTCGCTTATAACCTGAGAAATTTCAGGCCATCTGCCCTGGTAAAAAGTCTCACGAGGCTATCAAATCCTTGACTGTAAACAATGTAAATATAACATGTGACGATGTTGTAAAGTTTCTGGGTGTAAATATTGATTTTATGCTGAAATTTGACATACACATATCTGAGATATGTAAGAAAACATCGAGACAGCTAAATGTTCTCAAGAGGCTCAGCAAAATACTAAATGTAGAAACAAAATTAGCCATATATCATTCTTTTATTTTGTCTATTTTTAATTATTTCCCACTAACCTGGCATTTCTGTAATAAGTCCAGCTCCTGCAAACTCGAGAAAATCCAAGAGAGAGCCCTTCGATTTGTTTTTAACAATTATGAATGTTCATACAAAGATCTACTTCTTAGAGCCAAGGTACCATCGTTACATATTGGCAGAGTCCGCGCCCTGGCGTCTGAGGTTTTTAAAATCGTAAATGGAACAGCACCCAAGTTTTTAGATGATCTTATCAAAGTTAAGAAATCTGATTATAGTTTTAGATATACAAATATGTTAGAGGTTCCAAAAATTCGGACGGAGTCGTTTGGCAGGATGAGTTTCCGCTTCGCCGCCGCACATGTGTGGAACAGCATTCCCAATCATATGAGGAGTGTATGATGGCCGAGAAGGGCCATCGCGTGTTTGGCATTAGAACATGAAATCCAAAAGGCGAAGATGCGAAGTTACGATGCGATGCGCGAAGGTACGATGCGAAGATGCGAAGATACGATGCGAAGCGCGAAGTTACGATGCGAAGATGCGATGATGGAAAAAGGCGAAGAGATGCGAAGATGCGAAGCGCGAAGATGCGAAGTTACGATGCGAAGATGCGAAGATGCGAAGCGCGAAGATGCGAAGTTACGATGCGAAGATGCGAAGCGCGAAGATGCGAAGTTACGATGCGAAGATGCGAAGATGCGAAGCGCGAAGATGCGAAGTTACGATGCGAAGATGCGAAGCGCGAAGATGCGAAGTTACGATGCGAAGATGCGAAGATGCGAAGATACGATGCGAAGTTACGATGCGAAGATGCGAAGCGCGAAGATGCGAAGTTACGATGCGAAGATGCGAAGCGCGAAGATGCGAAGTTACGATGCGAAGATGCGAAGATGCGAAGCGCGAAGAAGCGAAGTTACGATGCGAAGATGCGAAGATACGATGCGAAGATGCGAAGCGCGAAGATGCGAAGATACGATGCGAAGATGCGAAGAAGCGAAGCGCGAAGATGCGAAGTTGCGATGCGAAGATGCGAAACGCGAAGATGCGAAGATGCGAAGTTACCTGTACAATAGGAACATATAGGTTTATTCTAAATATGAAATACAGTCTATCTTATCTTCTTTTTTGGAAAGAAAACCCGAAACATGATAGTACTCTAGATTCTCTCGAACCATTCTTGACATGCTATGTTCATCTGAACAGTTTCGTCGGAGGAATGGTAAAACTATATTGAATTAGATCTAGATGTGGACAGGACATTACTGTTAACTGTGTATATCAATGTGGTATGGTAAAAAACGTGTCCACTGTTTTGAAGACGAGCCATTGCGATGCAGGAATTTACACAATGTGAGCATTCAGAGCATTTTGACATTCAATCTAACGTTGTTCCCCAAATATATTAAAATAAGGCTTTTCGTCGACCAAAGCAATAATCTCCAATTAATTTCTAGCGAACGAGAAATTTGTCGCTTCAGTCGGATTAACGATCCAGGTTTTCTTTATTATGGAAATGAATGAGTTGTGCAAATATTTAAATACAGTCACGTCGCCAGTTCCGATCTAGTGTCAGCTCCGGCCAACTTCCCGAAACATCCCTTCTAGTCACAACCAAGATAACGCGAAATCTTAAAACATTTGGTGCAGTCGAACAAGTTGATCTGCCTTCAAATCATGGTTAGGTCTATTTATATTATGCATTCATTGGTTTTGTTAGGAGAAATCTGTGCAGAGCCACCCCATACACACGAATACACCGATCTGCGTACAAACACCACGACCTGTGGGTCTGGGAGTAAAAAAACCCCACAAAAATGGTGTCGTCTGCCAGCGCTTCCGATCAAAGTGTTGATCAACCTGGAAAAGATTATGATAGTCAGTTGAATGAAAATGAAATTTATAGTTCACCAAAATGTGGTCATATTTTTGTTACAAGAGAAAATCGTCCGTATAAATAAGAGCACATTTTGATGAACTATAAATTTCATTTTTATGAAAAATATGTAGGCCTCAAACCAAAATCATATTTTCGCACAAGATATTAAGAAGTTTGATCATTTGAAAGTACAAAGTTTGATTAACGTGTCATATTTTGTGACAAGAGAAAATGTTCTCTATAAATGCCTCAAAAACACCAAATAAGGCCAGGGAGAACATTTTGATGAACCATAAATTCATTTTTACAGTCAGCTGATCATCACACGTTTTTTCCAGGCTGATACTTCTGTATATATTCTTCAAGAAAAATATGAACTTGCAGGTTATTGATTGAAAACAGCAATCAGCTTTTAATTAGTGCCGTCACATGCAGACAAAGGAGTTTTTCCCATGTAAACATCACATATCCTTTATTCATTCGAGAGTTTCACACCAAAGACTACCCACCCCACTGTCGACATCAACCTCCAAGGGAGGCCAAATTGGGGCATACCATGTCATGAATAATCTTGCAAACAAAGCGTTCACAACGAAACTTCGTAACTCGATTGAGTGCTGATTCGCATAGCTTTTCTTTAATCTGCTATTTGGAGGTGAAATTAATGATGGCGCAAACGATTCAAGGTTGTTTTTGTTTTCGGGTGAGTATAAGCCATCATTGATATTTCAGTGTTCAATCTGTTATGCCAATATGATCAGTTCGACCATATCGCTGTCATCCCCGCCCCCTACCCCAACCCGCATTTTGAACGCCAACTGTTCACCTATAGGAGATGGTGATATGTACAATGTAAAACGAAATATCCAGCTGGGACCCTATTTTTGGCAAAAAAGTTAGCATGTTGACGATTACATTTGTATTTACCTTAGCCAAAGATCAACGTTAAAAGGAGACAGGATCGGAAATGGCGACAGTGGGTCGAAACTGATACCGCTCATTAAGAAATGTAACCATATTCTCCACGTTTAAGTACATCGTCAGCTAAATTACTTTGTTAAGAAATTATATAGACAAATGCACTACGATCCTGATAATGATTTTGCCAATCAAACCGTTCCCTTTTGAAACAGATGAATCGGAACTGGAACCTCGTCCATACTGCAGCTGATATATTAGAGTAGTAAGAAAAGGCTAAAATCACCCATATTTGTGGGGCGCCTTTCGGTGGGACGCTTGTCGCATATGCATGGGTGACGCATGCGCTTGGATCTCTACTGGTTGTCATGTGAATTCCGGTGTCGAAAATGGACCTAGAAGATCGCACTGCGTGGGCCGATGCGCACGCATAGTATGGAGTGCCCATATGCATGCGCTCCAAGTGTGGAGCATGATACGGAAAACCA
>JAVTVY010025103.1:0-10814 GCA_036873755.1 Hanleya hanleyi | reverse complement strand
TTTACAAGATGATTCTACCATGCGATGTCTTTTACGAATCATTGTCCCAAGCGTAAACATGTTCAGGCTGCTATGAGACGCTCAATTCCATAGTAACTGATTGATATAGGACATGGAATTGATTCTGTTCTTTTACTGACATGAAACACGACAATTAGTTAAAGACGGCTATGGCGATCTGAGTGGAAAGAGATTGTTACGGAGTTAATATACCTTGTTAGACTGTCGCGTGATCAAACATGGCAGGGAATACTTTGATTGATTAAGAAAGTCTGACGAATAACGGTAAAGAGATTTCGGGAAATGCAGCACGAATTCATGGGGCGTTGACCTTTTCACCTACAACGGAGCCTGGATCCTCATTAACACAGACACTCGTCGTACTCCAGCTATTTCTATTAACAGTCCTGACGGCTCGCTCACAACGCCCTCGTCAGGCGTATTTTCGGTATGATGAAAGGAGTTATTATACAACGGTATGATGAAATGAGTCATTATACAACGACCGAATCCTTTACACTTGCGGTCTAGGACTGCGTCGTAGTAGGAAGGAAATTTTCTGTCACGTCACATTTCCTCTTCTTGTTTCACTTAAAATGTTCTCTTCTCATTTTGGACATCACATCTAGTCTTACTCTTTGGTACCATCTAGTCCTAGTCATTTAGGTGGCACACGACTGACCACCTAGACCTAGTCATTCAGGTGGCACAGGACAGTGTGTTGCAAACACGTTAGCTACATGTTCTCATCATACCTTCGCCTACTTTTTTCGACTTAGTTACCTAACTTTCCAACAAATCAACGAATTTCTCTCGAACTTGACCAGCATAACTATGGCATCGCGCAAATATCGCGAACTGAAATTGATATCAGAAAATACATGTCAATGTCACTGTGATCTAAAAATCAGGAAATCATCAAAATTCACTTTTGTGTGAGTGGATATATCACTGAACAGGTTGGGGAAACCCGCTCTCTAAAAATGGAGGTAAAAAGGTCGTTTTTGCTTGATAACTTTTGACTTATTCATCATAACGCTACAAAATCTTCAGGCGACTTACTTTAAATATTGTTACATGCCGGAACAGTGGTTTTCCAATGAAAGTGTGCATAGTCTAATTGTTAACAGAGAACAAAACATGTCGTCTATTCTTATGCAAATTAGACAGACGACAATTTGTTTTTTCAATACCATCCGATGCGGATAAATATATCCATGGTCACCTATGGCGGATGTTTCTATCTTCCATATATCATTGAATTTATTGGACAAAAACGACATTTTTTACCTCCATTTTCAGAGAGAGGTTTTCCCTAACCTGCTGAAAGACGACATGCCAGGTTCTGAAATTATCAGTGGTCAAACAGACTAAAGGTAAACGGTGTCCCTTCATCAGGAGGTTGTTGTACAAATGTCTGTGTTATTACTGCAGTCCAATGATGTGGAGTGTGACTAATCTTCAGGAATGCCCCATGCTGATGACAGACAAGAATCATTATGGTCGAAAGATCAAAGGTCAAGGCAACCGGAGAAATAAAAATCAGGGAAAGACTCAAAATCACATTTTCGTGAAAGAATGAAGCGAGGTGTCGGGTAAAAAAAATTGAGATCAAACTGACCCGGTCAGGGTCACTGACCACCAGCCACTTGGTTCACAGCGTTGGGACAGAGTTCAAAATATGGGAAAAGATGGTAAAATTGGCGCCATGCTATTTTTGAGTGCTGGTACAGTTCAAGCAACAAATATTAGTAGAACAGTTCTATCCAATTTTCGTTGCCATTAGTATCTCAATCAAACTTAAATCATTCCAGATTTTAGGAAGAGTCTACATCAATCGTTCGTTTATTCGTCGAGAAATTTGTGATTTTTTTCTCGATATCGAGAATTTCAAAGGTTAGAGCAACTCGAAAATTTTTATCAGAAAACCTCAATGATTCGCGGCGATAGTTTTCTTTCGCCGTTTTGGTAGGTTTTCATCAGTCGAAAAACCTTCGACAGTAGTTCTCAGTGGGGAAAAACGATTAAATTGGATCGATATGCAAGAGGTGGGAAAAATTGACGACGTCTGGCGACTAAAAAGCAATCATATGACTCTACAGGAAAGCATCCCTCGGCACCTAACATTCATACCCGAGAATACGGTGAATTCTCGTACGTAGCCTTGGTATCTCAGCCGCGATTTATTGCAGATGTTCATGTGGAGATTATGAAGTAGTCATACGGCCCGTATCACCGGAAGCTGGGATGACAGATCAGCTCAACTCGTCTGACGTTAATGGATGGGCATTGTGGGCGTCCGATGGAGTAAACGCCTCAACATGAGGTGAACCTAGTAAATGCAAGAGTACCCAGAGAAACTAACCTTTAATGTCTGACGTCGCACGGCTTAAATTTCCCACCAAAACAATAAACCTACACATATTTGTCTAGAGACATGTATAGACCAGTTGAAAGCATTGCCGATTTGGACTTCGCGGAGCTGGTACCCTAACTAGCAGGATATATCGCTGACATGCACCAGTAGACTAAGAAAATATGGCACTCCTAGGAACGCAGTTCTGTTTCAGTGCAGCACTAAATATCCCACGAGTGCCCTTGGCCGCACTGATAAAACCTCCATAAATACGCATTTGTATTCCAAAAATTTATGCCGACAATTCTCCCTGTTTGGTTTCAGACCGGACAGTCTGATTATCTCCGGCCCATATTCATTAATATTGAATAAGAAAAGAACTCTGCTGATGAAAACGTGATATTCAATGCTCAGTATTTTTAAAAATCGCAACGAACCGGGTAGCTTAACATTCCATCGTCAAAGTTGTTGCTGCAGTTCAATTTTACGATGCCACATACTTAAATATAGCGCCCTCATACATAGCGGCGTAAACAGGTGTTAGTCTCTCGATGAGGCTAACAGTTTTTATTCAGTGCAGTGAATTTTTTTTATCCAGTGCTTTATAGAGTCGCCAAAAGTGAAAAACCCCAGAACATCGGATATGAAAGACCAGGAAACAGAATCGAATGCTTTCTCAAAATATATGAGGAGCAGCAGCCCAGGTATAGCTTTGGATTCGGTGAATTCCATTATTTCACAAATTATTCTGGTGTTTTCACCTATATATCTCCCCTTCACGAAATCGGTCTGATTTATTTCTTTCTGCTATAGATCCTGACGCTAGTTTATATATAATATTTACGAGTGATATAGGTCTGCAATTTGTAAAAATTTGTTTAGGTTTATCACCTTCCCGGATGCATGTTATAATTCCTTGCAACTGGGTTGTTGAGAGTTCACCCTTCCATATCCTTCGTTTATGGATCTAAAAATAAATATTCCTATATCTTTAACCCTATCTGGCCTGGGCTTTTTGGGACCAGTCCTGGCCTGGGGGAGGGCCGAAATGACCCCCGTAATTATTTTTCTTATCCCTTGAGCTAGGGGGCTGAAACTTACCACACTGTACCCCTGGATCAAGCTCTACCAAAAAATGTAAAACAAATCCAAGATGGCCGCTTTGATGACGTCACAGTGACGTCATTTTCCAATACGGCATTTTTTGGTCGATTTTTCGGTCGGATTTTCCGAATTTTTTATTTATGCAATTTCTCAGCAAAAACTGCACGATAAATTAGTAAATATTAATGTGATGTGAAATAAAATAGTTTTTGCCCACTTTTCATCGCGGAAAAGCAGAAATTTCGAAGAAATATGACAAAAACATCACTTTTCTGGCACCCCACGTGGCCGCCATCTTGAATTTACCCATGATCCTCTGCTCATGGGGTTATGCAAATAGGTTCAAAATGACCCCAATATGATAAACTATAAAGTCAAGGAGTTTCAGCTCTCCATTTTTTGTCATTCCGGAGATAGCGCAGAATTAAAGTTTGGTAGGGGGCCCATAATGGCCCCCAGGGCAGGTAGGGTAAAGACAAATTAAAAAACATCAAGTGTAAAGCCATCAGAGCTGGGACTTTTGTTCTTTTTCATTGGTTTCACAAAACAGCCAAGAATTTGTCCCTAGTAATTTCGCCCTCAGAATTGTAAGATTGAATTTTTGTTAACTTTTCTGCTGACGTTGATTTCCTGAAAACATCACCACCAGCGATTGTCTGCTCTTCCTTTTCGTAGTACAGAGTATTATATAAACATTTGTCTTCATTAAAAATCTGTTTGCTTAGTTAGTAAGATACCATCATCTTTTACCACTTTTGGAACAATTTTACAGACGAAGTTCTTAGATTCCAGAGAAAAAACATTTTGTGTGTTTTTCTCGCTCCTCTGCCCACAGGATTTGAGATCTTAATTAACTGCCTTTCAACTTTTCTTTCCTTGCGTTTCCAATTATCGTTGTTTTGCGGTCATGGTTTCAAAACCTGAGAATTCTGTATTATGGAGTTCATATAATTTTTTTAATTTCAATTCATTTTTTACTTCTTCTTCTTCCCTTTTCCTAAAAGAAGCATATGATATAGTTTCCCCCCTAATTATCATTAACAGTACTTCAAGAAAACGTTAATCCGATATATTAAGCTGTAGGGCATCATTTTCTATATTGTCAATATTTTGTTGTACACAGGCAGTTCATCTTGACGTTTGTGATACACTTGTTTAAACTTTGCTTATAAACACCTCAACAAAAGTAAGTTCCCCCCTAAACATTGGTTAATATTTTCTAAGATATTTATGCGATTGTAACGGAATTTCTCACAGAGCATTAGTGTGACCAGCGCAACAATCAGTGAAAATGATTACCCTGTAGGTGGTGCTATGCCTGAATGAACATGAATTCAATGCAAGACGGTCGCATTTCAAAAATTGCAAAGCAGATTATCAAAGACAGATTTTATTCAATCACGAACACATCCGAACAGTTAGAGCAAGGACAGTGATATCCAATCACACGGTTTGACTAGAGCAACAATTGGTGAAAATGATTACCCTTTACGTGGTGCTATGCCTGAATGAGCATGCATTGAATGTAAGACAGTAGCATTTCCATAAATTGCAAAACAGATTATTAAAGACAGATTTTATTCAGTAACGAACAAATCCTAACCGGTAGAGCAAAAAACGGTGATATCCGATCACACGATTTGACCAGATCAACAATCGATGAAAAAGATTACCCTGTACGTGGTGCTATGCCTGAATGAGCATGCATTGAATGCAAGACGGTAGCATTTCCATAAATTGCAAAACAGATTATTAAAGACAGATCTTATTCAATAACGAACAAATCCTAACCGGTAGAGCAAGACAGTGCTATACAATCACACGGTTTGACCAGAGCAGCAGTCGGTGAATATGATTACCGTGTAGGTGGTGCTATGCCTTAACCCTGTCAGGCCTGGAGGGCCATTATAGCCCCTCCTACCAAACTTCCTCTCTTATCTCCGGAGCAACAACAAAATAAAAGCGGACTTTTTACAAGTAGTTGCTCTACCAGAACATGATGCAAACATTTGATGACGTCACAGTGACGTCATTTTCAAAAAGGCATTTTTGGTCGATTTTTTTGGACAGATTTTTCGATTTTTTTTATTTATGTATTTTTTGCGAAAACTGCATGATAAATTAGTAAATAATAGTCCGATGTGAAATAAAATCATTTTCATCCACTTTTTCGCGAGGAAAAGCAGAACGTTTGAAGAAAAATGATGAAAACATCAATTTCTGGTACCTCACATGGCCGCCATCTTGGATTTACTCATAATCCTCTGTTCAGGAGATATGCAAATACAATGTACGTTCAAACTGACCCCAATATGACAAACTAAAAAGTTTGCTTTGATTTTGTTGTTGCTCCGGAGATGGGAGAGAAAGTTTGGTTGGAGGGGCTATAATGGCCCTCCAGGCCTGACAGGGTTAAGACATAGCACCACCTACACAGTAATCATATTCACTGATTGCTGCTCTGGTCAAACCGTGTGATTGGATAGCACTGTCTTAGCTTTAGCGGTTAGGATTTGTTAGTTATTTAATCAAATCTGTCTTTGATGATCTGCTTTGCAATTTATGGAAATGCTACCGAGTTACATTCAATGCATGCTCATTCAGGCATAGCACCACGTACAGGGCAATCTTTTTCACCGATTGTTGCTCTGGTCAAACCTTGTGATTGGATAGCACTGTCTTTGCTCCACCTGTTAGGATTTGTTCATGATTGAATAAAATCTGTCTTTGATAATCTGTTTTACAATTTTTGAAATGCGACCGTCTTGCATTGAATCCATGCGCATTCAGGCATAGCGCCACCTGCAGGGTAATCATTTTCACTGATTGTTGCGCTGGTCAAACTGATACTATGTGAGAAATCTCGCTACAATCGCATAAATATCTTAGAAAATATTAGCCAATGTTTAGGGGGGAACTTACTTTTGTTGAGGTGTTTATAATCTGGCTCTGCAAGTAGATTACTATTACATTTTCATAAAACCTTCCCTCTTTTAAATTCGTTTATGCATGTGGATAAATCCACAATGGAATGATCTGACCTATACCCTGAATAAAATGTATTATCTTGTATACTGGGGAGGAAATTTTCGGAAACGAGAAAGTCAAGACGAACCTGTTTAAGGGTCTTCTTCGGCGTTATGAATACCGTTTCAAATCTGGTTGGAACTGTTTGGAAGGATCAGTGAGATTAAAGTATTCATTTAGGTGTAGAACTTTATCCCTAGCTTTTGGATGATTTATATACCGATAGTTAAATGTGTCGAGTGCAGGATCTTATACAAGATTAAAGTCGCCTTATATAATACAGGTTTCATTCCCAAAACTTTCGACGGTCTCCTTGAAATTGTCATAAAAAGTGGGATTGTCTTGATTAGGTCCGTATATATTACTTAGTCACCTATTTGGCATAAACCATGCCCCACCAACAACAACATTGTATAGCCGATTGAATGAGCATTCTGGCCACTCTTAATTTTTTGTTGGGGGGGGGGGGTCCTCACTGAATTCCGGGTTCCTCTGCCCTTCAAATGTTTTGTAATGTCCATAATTTATTCTCGTTTTGCAGTCATCACGGTGATAATTATACGTGTAGTAGGGTATCGTCTCGTATTCATGTCATCTATCATCTCCGAATCTAATTTCAATCCCTCCTTCATAAATTTCTTTGTGATTTCCTCTGTATTTTCATCCTTTACCTCTGAAATGTCACATATCCGCAGATTGCATTTCCTATCATGTGTCTTTTATCGTTAGAGTGGTTTTTTAAAGTACTTTATTTTGTCTAATAATTCTGCCTTTACCGATGGAATTAGATTGTTCTTTATTTCCACGATTTCTTGTTCTTGAAACTATAGCGCTTTGGTATGTTCGGCCACAGGGTTCCGTAATTCACAGATAGATTGAAATCTATACTCAATTTCGTTTTCCAATTCAGCTACTACAGTTTTTGTATTTACTTCCAGCCCAGACTCTAGTCCACTGAGAAGTTCTACTAAATTACCTGTTTTGTTTTTTTGTCATTGTCCCCGGTCATGTTTACCGCTAGCACACCTTCAGCGGAGCAGAGGTCATCTTGTCCCTGGGCCTGAGTACCCTGGGCCTGTTTTCGGCTGTTTTCGTGACTTATACTTCTTTCTAGACGATATTTAACCTTTTACATCACCAAACTTTGGAAAACTCCGGCGGATCCAAGGAAAATTCAGCCAATTGGGGATCCCCGCAAAATGGGTGCATCCGCGACGAAGTCCATACCGGAAGTTTTTTTTTGTGCGTGTATGCATTAGTGGGAAACCACCAAGATTGAGGTCAAAAGGTCAATGGTCACCAACCACCGGCAACTCACTCTAACATGTAAGACTTGTTTTAATGATGTAGACCATTAGTGCCAATTAGGCTCTGGTTTTCCATTAAAGTTGTAATCACGTGAACCAAATCCATAATGCCGGTACGTTCCGAAGTTGAGATGCTCCGATGTAGTGACATCACGATGTGAAGATGTTGTGGCGTTAGGTTTTGATCACGCCATATTTGGATATTGTGATGTTGTTATCAGTTTTTCAAGACAATCGACAACTGATCC
Source organism: Hanleya hanleyi (assembly GCA_036873755.1). Taxonomy (NCBI): domain Eukaryota; kingdom Metazoa; phylum Mollusca; class Polyplacophora; order Lepidopleurida; family Hanleyidae; genus Hanleya; species Hanleya hanleyi. The sequence continues at coordinate 2,772 of JAVTVY010025103.1, read as the reverse complement.
TGGGGAGATAATTCCTCGGTGGATATTGATGAAATATGGCGAAAGCTTATATTCGTGATAGTGATAGATTGAGTCGATTACACAGATCAGGTAAACAGCGACGATACCCGTGAGTACTATACCATATAAATCATGCATAACAGAATACTGTTTGATTCTAAGACCAAACAGTCACCGAGCAGGTGATATATTTATCAAAACACTGGTTCTTTCCTGAAAACGCCCTTCATTATGCATTATTAATCATTGAATTACATTATACGAAGGTTGTTTTTACATGATATAATGGAAGCTGTAAAGGATGCACAAGAAGACCATTAGTTTGCATCCCACCGAGAGTTCAGAAGGATCTAAGAAATGACATCTTGAGGGATGACAAAAATGCACGTTCGTGGATAAGGGAACATCTTACTGGACGAATGGAAAGACATGGAAGATGATCGTATGAAAAAACCCCATCAAACTGCGATATGTGATAGCTAAATATGAATCCGACCCAGAATTACCACGAACAGTTTCCGTGCCCTATACAACGGTATTTTAATTGATCAAGTATTAGAATAAATCTTTTTACTCAAGCAAAGAGGCATTTCGAGCGATTATCGACTATAATCAACATGTGTAATCACAACGATAAGGGTGTACCATCACATCAGCTAGTGTCTGTGAGGGAGTTACAATTATTTTGATATGAAGGGTAGCAGACAGTTGCGTTTGTGAAGCCAACAATTAATTTCCTAAAAAATTAATGTGCACAAAAAAATTATGTTTCATACAGAGAAAATACAGAGAATTTTATACTGCAATATGCTCACAGTGGACGTAAACAGCGTCGATTTTTCATTTTCATATATATATCTAAATATGACCAAAACTAATCCTGTGTTTTCTGTATCAGCCGTACTATTAAATGGAAGCATCATTTTGGTTACTCGTTCTATTTCTGCCGTTCGCCCTGAGAAGCAAACGCTTCAGTCTTGCACCCATCGTTTCCTATATTTTTTAACCGATGTTTATACGTCTCTGATGAAAGCAGTTTTGTATTAACGTAGAAATTTCTCGTCCAAACCCTATAAGTCGATGCTGTAGCAGAGCTCGTGTGGCTGAAACGTAACATCGACAGTCCGAATTATGGTACGACTGGTACATAATCTTAAAGAGATAAATATTACTCTTTCTCGTCTGGGCAAGGAGTATGTCACGGGATTAATTTCGAGAGACGGGAAAAACACAGTTTTGCCGATGTTGTATCTTTATTATGCCATAAGGCCACCACTTGGTTCTGAAGGAAAACATACATTCGATTAGAGTGTATTTCCAACAACCCGTCAGCCGGACACACCGTGAAAGCATGTACCGTACATATATAAATTACCGTATCAATCTTTAAACATTACATTTATAGCAATATTCAGAAATACAACACCAGTCATTTAATCCCCGAAATAACCCCCCAGAGTGCATACAGAAAATATTCACTGATTCACCTTTAGATGCGATAATATTACCCTATTAGCGCAATCAACAGTTCACTCGCTTCATGTTATTTCATTTACGATACCAGCACTACATTTACTATAATAGCGTAATAAGACCTACATACCTGAAGGAAAACATATACATTCGATTAGAGTGTATTTCCAACAACCCGTCAGCCGGACACACCGCGGAAGCATGTGCCGAGACGATCAGCTGTGGGTCAGATTTATACCATACTATTGCGTAATGTGTAGTCGTGGCAGGTAGCGGTATAGAGTCGCGACAAGCGTGCGGCGCATATGAATCAACGAACGAGCGAATATGAATAGAAGCGTAAGCGAGCGGTTGGGTGAACGCATGAATGAATGAATGGATGAATGAACGACCAAGTGAATGAATCGGGCACTCCCAGTTAGAACCTTCCGTTAGTCAAGTACATTAGAATATATTAGAATACAGTATTAGCGTGCATGCACAGAAGCAAAGACAGTTCATTGAAAAACAAATTTATTTGCAGCTAAATCGACTGTGACATTATCCCCCCCGATATGAAATGTTGTCCCCGACATTTCAAACATATATACGATTTCAGTTGCAATAAGCGTTCCGCTGCTGTACCCAGTCTCCAAGCCTATCTGGAGGTCTTTTGATCCTTCTAGATCGCCTCAGCGAGGGAGCAGGCGGGTCTGATACAGCATTATCGGGATGCGGAAGAACACTAACATTTCCAGGTACAGTAATTTCAGGTAACCGACTTGACGTCCCAACGGTGTTCGTGCGTTCAACCTGCGTGGTTCGTTCTGGACCGGCTTGGGTTCGCTCTAAGACGGGCAAATCGACCATACGCCGCGGCAAGTCAGATCGTCCACTCGGAGTAACAGTGGGAGCGGTAGACCTTAAGATTCTCTGCTCAGTTGGATCATCTAAGGACACGTTCATCACTTCCACTTCGCTTTCAGACTCGGAGGACTCCGTCGACACCAGAGGGCGCGGCTGTACAGAAGATCTTTTCTTTTTAGTTGCCCGATTGTGAGGACCGGATACAAGAATTTTCGGAGTAGGGAGTGATTGAAATGGCAGCAACAAATTACGGTGCAAGATACGTTTCCTACCCTTTTGATCTTCCCGCATTACCTCGAAGACGGGGATACCCCTATTGGGTTGGCGTAACACCACATAAGGAAACCGTTCCCACCGATCTGCTAATTTGTGCTTTCCCCGAATACCCACATTCTTAACTAAAACTCTGTCTCCAGCCTCTAGTTTTGAATTTCTAACCCGAAGATCGTAATT